>CM062227.1:38971701-38989921 GCA_031216235.1 Syzygium jambos | reverse complement strand
TTTTCGTTCATTCTTCGAGGTGATATAAGCGATTATTTTTAAGAAAATATTTTTCAAATCATTCATTTTCCGTGAAATAGATACACCTCTAAACTCTCTTAATTATTTATCGAACTACTCTTGCTCTATTAAAATACTTAATGTTTCTTATACAATTTCATCAATCCCTAAAGAAAATTAACTATAGTTTAACATTTTCGGTAACGATCACTGTTGAAAGCCTAATTTCTCATCCTAATATTGTTAGATTTCAGAATTTTATGATTATTGATCTCTATCTTTTTTTTTAATGTTATATCTTTCATTCTGCTAGTATTCAAATTGAAGATTTGGAATGGATGCAGTTTTGAATTAATGGTTGTGCCTGCAAACTTGACATGTTTTGTCATGTATTGAGTGTAAGCTACGTGCGTACTAAGGTAGTAAAATGGCGAGTGTGCGGGTACCCAATAGGGTCTGACAACTTTAACAAGACAGATTTGAAATTTCATGTTAAAATTTATAACGGATTTGAAACATGATTGACAAATGATAAAAATATTGACGAGATGGTCTGGGGATGAGGTTTATTGTCCCAAACCCATCCCGCTTCCATCCCCGAGCAAGCTAGGGACATTCCACAAAATTGAATGAAGAAGAAAAAGGGGAAAGGAGGAAAAAAGTAAAATAAATCAAATTTAAGGAAGCCAAAAACATTTTAGTGTATTTTTAAATTTTGGGTTTTGTATTTTATAAGCTCAAAACTAAACCACCAAAATTTAGAGAATATCCAAAAGATGTGTATTATGCATACCAACATATCTTTCTGGAGTGTAGAGTAAGAACATATATGTTTTACAATAACAAACGATGCTTTTAACAGGTACATAACAATTGGGAGACATCTAGTTATGTATGCTTTGGGGGAGACAAGTAAATTTACAGGCAGGGAATGGTCCAAAACTATAATGCTATTTGACTCGGAAGCATAAGTTTTCTTTGGTTTTATTCTTTTCTTGTCTCTCCATTTGAAATTTTTTTAACAAAGTGAAAGGTTTGGTAAGAACATTTCAGAGGCAATTGCAAGGAGTAATTATGCGAAGCCCATAGATCAGCACATGTGCTTTTTGTACATTCTATGCCAGGCCCGCAGAATAGATAGTCATGGTACTTAAAATTTTCTTTTTGGAACCAAATATTATTGAGTCTGTCATTTTTGCGAATATAGTGCATCTCATATCCAGATGCATAAGTATAATCATCATATGATTAGCTCAATGACACAATTTGTCAGGCACGGACATACCTTGCCCATATGCTGTATACTGATTTTCTTTGTCGTCAATCTCTCCAACCCTCCCGCTTCCATTCAAAATGACTAATCTAAAACATATGTTTGGCATTAATGATTGTCTTTACGTAGTCACAGTGACATAATTTTGGTTAAAGAAGTCGCCAATTGAGCTCAAGAGATTATTGTTAGATCCGTGACAAAGTGCAAAGAATTGCAATTCGTATATCCCAAATGCAGCAATTTCATGTACCAACGAAAAACTTGATATCCGCTATTGCTGAAGAATTTAGAAGAATTTAGGGCATAAGAAACTTAGTAATATACTATAGATGCTAAAATGGATTTATGGAATTGGTTTATCAAAGTAATCAGATTCCCGTTGATACGTATATCATATTGCATATCGGACTAAAATTTAAATATTATATTGAATAAATTAAAAGCTCGGAGAACACATTACACATTAGGCCAAAGTTCAAAAACTATTTATATCATGATCCATCACATTTTTGTTGACTTTGCACTTTTTTGCATTTAGATATTCATGATTAAATACAGTAGACATTTGATGTAATGGGAGAAAGGAGGGATAATTTCCTCAGACTTTGCAGTCATAAGATTATTGCATTCCCATAGAGGAGACAACATTACAAGATTTATTTTAACAACTTCCAAGAAGCATGAATGCTCCTAAGAGAAAAGCTATTAGAAGGAAGAATTTATATGTTCGCTCTAGAATCTCTCCTTCTCATAATTGGAGTCTGCCTAGCTCCAAACTAACCGCCTCTTCCGGCTCTGCCATTCGATTTCCGGAGACATTCGACCCATCGTGTGGCCTGGAAATTGGCGTTCTTCCTGATGGTGGAGCTGAACACACTGGTACAACAGAACGGATTCGAACAGGGGGTGCCAAGAAACGAGGACGCAATGCTGTGGGTTTTGGCCTGGCCGAATATGAATTAGCTCCCGTTCTCATTCTTGGAGGAGCATGCTTATGGGGAGCCAAATTTTGCGGTCTGCAATGTACTACAGGTACACTGCCACTTGATCGACTCATTGTGGATTCCACTGCAGAAGTTGGACTCAAGCATCTAACTAAACTTGCTCTTGGAGGATACTGAGGTCCGTGATGTAGGGGAGAAGAATTAAATGTATCCTTAGTTTGCAGCCGAGCTTTCTCTATGACATTCCAAGGATCCTGCCCCGATATTCTTAACTCACTTCCGCTGCTTCTAAGAACAAGTGAATCTGAAGTTACGGTTGTCGGAAAGCCCGATGATTCTTCGACTTGCTCCTCCTGAATCTCTTGAATGGTCAATCTGGGTCTGCTGCTCATTGAATCAGGAATCACTTGGTTTGAGAAACAAAATGATGGGACCGATGTGGCAATTGCAATTCTGGGCCCCAAGACAGGAGAACAAAACTGCCTCGCTGGAAAATGCTGGCAGCTGTCTGGGTTAATCACAGATTGCACGTTGGGAAGAATCTGAGGTGATGATATAGTAGAAGGAATGGGAAGCCTCACCAAGTGAAGCTGCTGTTGAAAAAGCTTTTCTTGCTCCCACATATGACACATTACCATCTGATGCGGAAAACTTGAGTATTCCCAGTTTTGATACTGCAAAGGACAGAAGCTTCTTGAATACGGGCTGCGTACATTGGATTTGACTGATCTTATTTGTCTTTTTTGCACTTCTTTCGACTCTGACTCTGATGGTGGTAAACTTGAAAGGAAACGAGCAACGATAACCTGTTCCTGTTCTTCACTAGCTTTAGAATCCAGCGGAGCAGATGAAGAAGAGGAAGACATTGACTCCCGAGACACTGCACCGGGTTATAAAAGTTAGCTATTACACAAAATTTCATAGGCACTCTCCTAGTGCTCATCATCGGAGGTCCCTGAAAATTGAACTTATGACAGGCTAAATCCCAACTTCTACTCCAAAAGCAAGAATAGACAGACAAAAGGGTAGGAAGGACATGAAGGGAGAAAAAAGGGTACATGAGAAGAATCGCTTACTTTTTCTCAAGGCGGACCAAGCAGCCATGGCAGCATTTTTCTGAGCTTGTTTCTTTGTTCTAGCTGGTTGCCCAGTAAAGCTCTTTCCAGCTAGCTCAACCGTACAAGAGAAACTAGGAACATGGCCTGGTCCAGATCGAATAGTAGAATAAGCAGGCAGGTTCAAACCAGCTCTGTGAGCTGTCTCCTGAAGCAAATTCTTGTAAACTCCAGTTTCATCCTGCGCAGCAAACCCATATGATATTGATACAGGCATATCTAGAGCAAACAATTTATTAGTGTATTTAGGCTGTTTAACCACATGAAGTGTTCGAGAAATAGCCAAATCAAAGTAGTTCATTTGATTAAGGTTCCAGATGAAGAAAGTAAAATAATGTAACTTAAGACAGAAACTAAATCTTCCGTTTAATACATACCAAAACTTTTGCAGCCAATGCTCTAGATGGACCCTTTGTAGCAAGTGCGGTTAGAGCTACCTCAGCTGCTGAATGTTCTGCTTGCCTTAGCGTAGAGCAGAAAGTAGGGCTTTCAAAAGTCTCTCCATTGAAGTTGACTGTAGCTTTAAATCGAGGGGCATGATCAGGTCCCTCACGGATGCAAGAATAAGATGGCAAGTTGAAGCAGCTTCTCTGAGCCAATTCTTGCAGCTGGTTTTTATACATACCTATGTGTATGATGTAATTTATGCATTGAGTGGGAGTTGTACACTATCATTCATTAAGAGTTTATACACATTTAAGCTGATATGAAAGATGGCATATATGCAAGGACAGAAAGTTCAAATTCCTGCTTTTTAGATATCCAAGTCTGCAGGAAACAGTAAATTTGGCAAACACTATTACAAGAGCCATCCAGACACAGAAAAACGATACATCGATCATTCTCAAAATCAATGAAGATTTCGTGGATCTTATCGTCTCGCTCTTAATTTTTTGTAACTTTGCTAAATTCATTGCAGAAACTGGCTGTCGAAAAACTGCATTTCAACTAGTTATCATTGTCAACAGAGACATTGTGTCAAATTTCCTATCTTAACACAACAAAAACGGCAAATAAAGGAAACAAACATCATGCATTGCATGTTTAAAGGAGGTTCTCAGCCAATCGTGCAGAACTAAAAAGTGAGACGGCAAGTTGCGGCATCTCACCAACTCATACTAACTAAGCACTGCCTAAGATTGCCACACCGTGCAAAGTTAAACTCTGACTACTGGAGTAACTACACAAAAAACGAAAAAGGGTTTAACGGTATACACTACTCTATATATGCAAAGAATTTGAACGAGCCCATCGGCATGCATGAATTCTTCACAAACAATCAGACAGCATCCCAGAAGTACTCCCTAATTGTCATAGTTAACAAACTAGGAAACAACAAGAAAGCAAATGAAAAGCATGTCTTTTTCCAGAGCCCCAGCAACTGCCCCAACAAATACTTGGAGCACTGCTTCCAACTAGCAAGGACAACCAGCTACAGCATCATCTCCCTTGAAGTCCTGAAACCCACGGCTTTGATCTAATTCTCAGACTAGTCAGCTCGACAACCATAAAATTTCCCGCATTCCTCCATTTTCATGGCTAGAAAACTTAGAAAAAACGGAAAAGGAAGAGAATTTGGTAACGATAGAAGGAACTACAAATGGGTTCACCACTCCTCATTCAAACAAATCCGCATCAATCGCCTTTATATCTGTTCAGCATTTCGCGGCTGGAGGGTTCAAATTAAGCGCATCGCAGGACATTCAAATGCATCTTTATCAGCAACCGACCGCAACACGACTCAAGTCGGCGCAATAACAACGCCATGAACGAAAGAAAGCGAAACCAGCTCTACCTCAAGTAGCAGGACGAATCACATGGAAGCGATCTGAACTCAGTGGATACGAAGTTAAAAGCTTGCCTAAGTTTTGCCTTCGCTGTTCTCGCCTTGTCCGATCAGTCCTCTGGAGATGTTCCCGAGAAAACGACGGAGAAATTCCCGAGGGAGACGCGAAATCGAAGCCGAATCACCATCCGCGAGAACACGAAGGAGAAAATTTGAAGAAATTTGGAAACTTGGCTGCAGAATTGAGCGAGCGGATTTGATATTTCTTACGCCATTCAGCGATACTCTCCCACTCGCGTTTGAGCATTAAAATGTTTTTTTTTTAAAGAAAATGTAGAATTGGAAAAAGGCAAGGACATTTATTTTAGACAAAATGACACAAACGGTCCCTGAACTTTGACTCGATATATAATTTGGTCATCGAACTTTTAATTTATTCAATATAATTCCTGAACCTTAACCCAATTTGTAATATGATCCCTGAACTTTTCATTTGTTCAATGTCATTCATGAACTTTTGGTACTTATACTGCATTGAATATTTTCATATAGTTTAGGGACCGAATTGAACATGTACCAAAAGTTCAGGGATAATATTGAATAAATTAAAAGTTCAGGGATCAAATTATACATTAGGTCAAAGTTCAGGGACTGCTTATGTTATTATCCCTTTATTTTAATATATCATAAGCTAGAGTCCACGATTATAAGGGGTTAATGAATTATGCAAGATTTATCCAGTGCGTGATCAAATACACTTGACTAGAGTCTATAGAGGTGACAACGGGCTAGTTTGCCTTGGTGTCAAATTTGGGTAATTTCGAGTTTCACTGGGCCCAACCCGATACTCGGGCCAGCCGAATCTGATCAAAGGTTGGATCTGTGAATTACGAGGACCTTAGAATAAGGCCAACTCGGCCAATTCGATGGCTTAATCCGGCTTGCAAGCCTTACCAGATAACGAATTTTTCTCTAATTTAGCGATGCCAACGTGAAATGAAAATGCATTTCCATAGTTAAGTGAACATGAGCGGGCAAAGCCTGCCCAAATGCCATGCTCTTGCTTTGGACTTAGCCCGGCCCGCCCAATTGAACTCGACGTACGAAGAGCCCGACTTGCACAGGGTAAAACTCGATGGAGCATGAAGTTCGAGTGGCGTCCATGATCAAGGTCCACGCAATTGGAAAAGAGAGGTTATAAAGAGATTTTTAGCAAAAAAAAAAAAAAGGTTATAAAGAGATTCAACCTAATATTACACCATCCAATGTGTGATTTCTTAATGCAAAAGGTAATATATGGTCCAATACTATAGGATGTAAAGTGTGGATTCTTAAATAATTTGCTTGGTTATTCATTATCTTTTGTGGAGCGTCGGATCCTCTAGGTATTAAAACATTTGATTATAGCGTCATGTCACTTATACATGTTATTATAGTATATCTTATATACATGTAGTCATGTTTCACCTATTGACTTAAGCTTTCAAGTTGGATTTTTCATTCGAGGTACCAATGTAAGAAATCCTAAGTTCAAATTTTTGCAAGCTCCTATTTGCATCCCTAATTATGTATTTCCATGCTTCGTTCCTAAGCTCAAGTCTAGTAGTGTGAGGGGAAGTATTACAACATTTAGATGTAATTTGGCAAAATCTTACATTGGAAATAACATTTTATCTACTTTATCAATCGAGCTAATCTTAATGCCGAAGCCATAGGTTTTGGAGGGCTTGAAGGCGACGAGAATGTATTTTGTACCTATAAACTTCTTTATACAAACTACAACAAAAAGGAAAGGGATGGACATTAGCATGGGAAGGTGAAATGGTGGAAGCTTTACTCCTCGTTGCCTTCATCGTAGAAGGATGGGCTGTGAAATCCAATTTGGAGGCAAACATGTACACTTATGGAAGGCAAAGAATTAAGAGTAGTAAACATATAACAAAAAAGACCCTAATGAAGGTTCGTCTTTATTTATTTTTCCTTAAATTGATTGTTTGATTCTCAATTGAATCGGTACACTTCGGGTTCAAAAGAAGCCGTAAATTGCTCTAAAATCGAACATGAAAGATAATTTATTTGTTGAAATGCTCCAAGCATGCTCAGTTTACATCATATTTCGAACAAGAACAGTTTTAGGACATCCCGTGTCCAGAATAAACCCGCCTGTGTGGTTTGGTCTTGCTCAGGAAACTGATGAATCTATGTTTAGGTAATCCCTAGAGACACTGATGGATTATTTCCTATCTCGCTAAGTTCCAAGCACGTGGAGGTGTGCCAACCGACGAGGTGCTCGAAGTAATAACCAAGGCCATGCCTAGCGATCGGAGGTTGAAGAGCATCGGCGGCTACGTTTCCCATGAGTCCTTTGCGTTCGCTCAACTACAAGAAATTGTGGATTCAAGTTGGCACACATGAGAAGCAACTGAGAAAAGATGGTGCCATCGTTTCCGAGTTTCTGGTTGTTTGTGTTCGAATGTAATTCAGAAGGGACCATGTAAAAAAGTAATCAAGTTGATAACCGGAGATTCGAGGTTGTAAGATATTAAGCTCAAATTTGGTTGTCTCGTCGCGCTTTGACGAACTCAAAGAAGTGGTCAATTCAAGTTGGTGGACCCGAGCTCGAGATATCTCCAAGATTCTCTCATATTTTTCATTGTTTCCGAGTTTTTGGTTGTTGTGTTTGAATGAAATTCAGAAGGGACTATGTAAAAACCGACCATGCTTCTATAGTTTGCCTTTTTTTGGGAAAAGAACACTACAAGTGCTATAATTTCTTATGGCACTCACTTTAGTGCCAAATTTTTTTTCCAAATCACTTAAATACCACTTTGAATAAAAAAAATGATCACTTAAATATCAACTCCAACGTCGAATATCTCACATGGCAATATTTTATAATTTTTTTTCGAATCGATGTGGCTCGCCAGTAACCTGACTCAACATCTGTACCCAAGAGCTTGAGGAAGACGAAGACTAATCAAGAGAAATGACGTCGTTTGGTTAAACAGAAGAGAGAGGGCCAGGATTTCCAAGTTGGCTTTTCTTTTTCATCATAAAGCCACGTAATTATATATGATTAGTTTAAATAGCGATGTTGGAATAAACATTTAATAACAAATGCCACATTGGACTTTTGGCCAAAATTTGTCGACTGAGGCACTTAAGTGATTGTTTTTTTTTTCTAATTTGGCACTTGAATGATCTGGCAAAAAGCTTTGCAATCAAAATGATGTACAAAAATTATGTCACTTGTAATATTCTTTTCTCCCTCCTAATAAATTTTGTTGAGAAGAAACTAAATGCCACGGCTCGTGCACACAATAAATGTGTGTGTGGATTTTTCATATAATTAATAATCTCCGTGGTTCATAACACTCAGTAGCTTCAGGGAAGATGGAGTCTCGTAACAAACAGCATTTAACATGAAATCTGCACGCTTGTGTCTTAGGATTCGAGCCACGTACATTGTCACCTATGGTTGATCAGCTTCATCGAACTTGCTTCAAGGGACAATTTTTCAAAAAGGTTCGTTTCCTAATTCTTCGAGCTGCAGTTACATAACAACTGACCTAGGATAAACAAAACTAAGTACCAAGAAGAAAAGCCCCCATTCATTGACTGGTTTTAATTGCTATTTGGCAAAGCGTATATTAGTCTATTCACATAGTCGGCAACAAAAAGGTTGGCTTAATGTTCTCTCAAGAAGGCAAAGAATAAACATTTTGCATATAAAGAAACCAACTTAATGAAAAGTTTTCTTTATTGGATCCTTATTGATAGTGCACATAGAGGGCATTATCCGTTACTGACACAATTCGGGTACAAAAGAAGCGGTAAACGCTCTAAAATCGAAAAGAAAACGAAGATTCGCCTGTTGAAGTGCTCCAGGTATGCTGGGTCCTCGATCATTTATGGGCATCACCGTCAAGCAGAAGCTTGTATTGAAGATCAGGTATACATTTTTCGAGGGGAGAAAAAGATTAGCTCCTCTGAAATGGTATGGCATGCTTGGAGCTGTGAAATTGCGATGAGGATTTTTGTAGCACGATTGGAAGGAGCCTGGTTGAGGAGAGGGAGGATGCCAAGAATAACGATCGGAGAAATATTGGATTATTTGCAATTTTACGATGTCATAGGCCTTTTGAACAAGCACTGTATGAGGCAATCCCAAGTCCAAAATAAACCAGCCTGTGCGGTCCGGTCTCAGCCGAAAAACAGCCGGATCAATGCTTAGGCGCTTCCCATCGATACTAATACAATAAGTTCAATCGCGTAACTAGTTACATTAGGAATTAATCTTGTTGTCAGGATCCCAGGGCATCTTCCTATTTGTGCGTCATCCCCGAATTGGAGATAGGCATGAGTGCCATGAGAGTAAAATGAAGGCAAGCAATATGATATGCGGTATTTAGTCTCGTTGACATATTGCATAAAGATAGATCGCTTTCCCAATCCCAACCCATACACCTGCTATGGTGTTATTTTGTCCGTTCGTTCCCCAACTGACGTTGTAATTGTCTAGGCCCACAACGAAACACTGTGTTGGGAAATCTTTTGAGGGATCCCGAACTATTAAAGAAGAAGCTGTCTAACCCGAGCTGCCCCCCGCTATATGAACATTCAACGATCGTCTGATGGTACATACAAATTTTGTTTTGACATAGATGAGGAACACAAAGGGGATCATCACAAGGTAAGGGTTAGTATGATTGCGATTGACTTTTATCAAAGTTACCTTGCCTAGGGGAAAGCAATGGCGGCATCCTTGACATTGCATCCATGTATCCACATGACCTGTATCCACAACCAAGTTTGTAGAATATGGAGGTGTGCCAACAGATAGGGGGGTCATGTAATAAAAGAGATCACTCAGAGCTACCGCTGGTTGTAATGCCTTGGGTTTGTGTTTTATTGACACCTTCTAATTCATGAAACTCAAAGAAATCGTGGATTTGAGTCGGTACACACGAGCTCGAGATATCTTAGAGATTTTTGGGTATCTTTCTTTTTTTTTTTTATCGAATGGTATCATTCTTCTAGGGCGAGATATTTAAGAAAGTGCGTTGTGTCAAATTGGTCTATCGGGATAAGTTTGATACTCGAACCATAGGTTCCGAATGGCTTGGTGGTGATGAGAAAGCAAATGAGGAAAGTCACTCGAGTTAGCTGAGACATTGTCATTATTTCTGAGTTTTTTTTTTCTGCTGGTTGTGTTAGCATGTGCTTCACAATTGATCTCATAAGAATCTCCGTGTTGTGCTATTATTCTACCTTTCTCACTCCTAATAAATCATTTCGAGAACAAATTAAATGCCAAGGATCATGCACAGATGATAAAGATATATCGGATTTCCCTCTAATTAATGCCTCATGCACATGTGATCCAGATACCGGATTTCCCCCTCATTAATACCCTCCAAAATCAAAGACAATAATTAATGATCCATACTTATTGCGACAATTTCATTTTTCAAAGTCAACTCATCCTGTAGCTAAGATATCTAACTTCCAGTCAAATCTATGATGTCGACACTTGTTCTAATTTGTCAATTTCACACAGTTCTAAAACCTACACTATTTTGTATATTAAATTATAATTTAGGGTTAATATTACAAAAAATACCAACCTAGTACACTTGTGAAAAATTTACTCTCTGTTAGTTTCCTTTAAATTTTACCGTCAAATTTATAAAATTGAATGACTGTCATACGTGACAGTTGACGGGTGTGCTGGTTCATTTACTCCTATGTTTGTCATACATTTATCAGTTTATGTTTTTTTAAGGTATTAATTCAATTTAACGAAGAGTAAATTTGTTATAAATATACCAATTTGGGATCTTTGGTAGTCAAAAAATTAATTTGGGATAAATTTATTACATGTGTAGCAGTTTGGGGTTTTTTATGATAAAAAAATTAGTTTGAGATAAATTTATCACAAATATACCTGCTTTGGGTTTTCGTGGGATTAACCCTAGAATTTATTTCAATTCTTTTGAAAATTAGGTCCTTTTCGAGAATCTCCTCTCTTCTTGAATTTACAACAATTGCTAACATTTTCTAAGAGAACAAAAACGAAGTATGATACACGCAGTGGAGTACACGTCGTCAACAACTTTTTAGAGTGATAAAACGTAATAATACACCACGACTAAAACAAAGATAAGTGTCCATTTCTTTTTTCTTCTCCTAAAAATATAACTCCACAATACATCAAAGCATATCATTCTCAGCCTTCCATTGCTCTCGATATATCTTTGTATCTCTTTCATTTCAAAGGCCTGTCATAATTAAAATAGAATTAACTCTTAGGATTGACGCAACTGATTGAGGTGTTTGGAGATTTCAAACTCACAAAATGGAGGTCACTTGTTTGAATCATACCAATCACGTGAAAACTGCTTTGAGCCATGCTGCCCGCACACACCAAAAGTCTCAACTTAACTTGTTCATGGGGTTTGCAAGGTTTATGGGCTTCTAGGGGTGGGAACGAAAATCATTCTTACCAATTTTTTCTATTCCCTAAATGAGTTTCTGAGCAGAAATTAGCATTTGATAACGACACAAAATTTCTGTTTCTAGAATAGAAATTCATTTGATAGGTTATTCTTAAATTTTTGTTCCCGACGGACGGTGGCGGTGGAGGGCGGGTGGCAAGGGCAAACAATAAAAAGAGTTGTTATTTCTATTTTTATTCCAAAAATAGAAAAGCAAAAAAAAATCCACTTCTCATTTATGTTTCAAACCTATTTCTAAGCTAAAATTTTGTCCCAAAAGTAAAAAAATAAAGTTGCGTTGCCAAACCTATTTTTGGAACAGAAAAATGGAAAAAATCAGGAAAACGGAATCGTTATCATTCGCGCCCTAGGTAACCAGTCTTTATACCCGTGCCCCTGCATTATCTATAAAAATGTGAAGAATGATATAAAATCATAAAACATGACAGCATAATAACATAGCACCACTCCTACACAAACAACGAAATATCTTTTAACTCGTCAGATAATTAGACTAGTTTGTATCAAAGCATTATCCTCCTCGGCCCTTCGATGCTTCTCGAACTTGGATTAAAAAATTAGAGGTTACCATCAAATAACTTGACGAATACTTTATGGTATTAACAAAGTTCACAACAATTTTTACTAGTTATATTTAGGGGAAATGACAAAAATGATCTCAGAACTTTAGTCAAATGTTTAATATGGTCCATGAACTTTTAGTTTATTTAATGTGATCCCTGAATTTTTGGTATATGTTCAATTTAATTTCTGGATTACATAAAAATATCCAATGCTATCCTTGATATTGAATTAATAGGAGGACAATATTGAATATTTTCATACAGTTAATAGATTATATTGAACATCTACCAAAAGTCCGTATACCATATTGAATAAATTAAAAGTAGAGGGACTTCATTGTACATTGAGTTAAAATTTAGGGGCCACATTAAATAAATTGAAAGTTTAGAAATCACATTACATTTGGACCAAAATTCAGGAACCATTTATATTACAATTACCTTCTATTTAACCTTTTATCTTTTGCTTCATCTGTAGATTTGTCTTTGTGTGCTAATTTCAAGATAATTTTTTTTGGCTAGTTCCACGTCATCCCTTTTGAAAAAGCATAATTTTTTGAGCTGGCAAAGAGATTGCGTTCTGCGAGTATTTTGTGATTTTTGAAAGCTATGGAATTTATGGCTGCATGCTAATATCTCTCTGCAGAGAGAGAACAACTACGGTGTGCTATCAATGTGGACATTATTTGGAAACATAAAATAGCTAGGATGCCAAGAGTAATTCTTCAATGTGGCTTGTTTCTTCTTTCATGGTATTATAGGCAGTTTGAATGAGAATACCACAAGAACTTCCTGATTTGAAGGCAAGCAAGTGCACTATCATTAGTCTCAAGGGCATATTTCGTAAGAATAGACCTCCTTCCCAAGCCCAAGCCCAAGCCCAAACCCAAGTCCAAGCGCAAGCCATCGCAAATGGCGTTATTTTCTCCGAGGCAGTCCCATGCAAAGTTGGAGTTGTCTAAGTTGCAACCAAACAAGGTTTAAGGAATCTATTGACATATCTTTGACATAAGATAAAAGTGTTCGATCCAACTTGCCCCTTGCTATAAGGGTGCGCATGAGAACCATTCTGCGCCCCGGAACAATTTCTGAACAGAAATGATTTTTTTTGATTCTGTGCCCGGGAACAATTTCTGGGTATTTTAAGGCGTTTGGTAAACTACACAAAATTTCTATTCCTAATGTAGAAAAGAATAGAAATGCGTTTGGTAAACTACACAAAATTTATGTTCCCAAATAATATTTTGAATTGTTTAATTTTTTTTTCTTTCTAATTATTTTTTTCTTTGGCCATGGCCGGGCGCCGGCGACCGGCGGCCGGCGGCCGGCCACAGCCCAGGGCCGGCGAGGGCTGGACCCTCGCCGCCTGGGCGAGGCTCGGCCTCGCCAAGATCTGGCGAGGCCGAGCCTCGCCGTCGCGACCCACGGCGAGGTCGGCTTCGCCGTGGGTCGCGACGGCGACCCTCGGCCTCGCCGTCGCGACCCTCGGCCTCGCCCAGATCTGGCGAGGCCGAGCCTCGCCGTCGCGACCCACGGCGAGGTCGGCTTCGCCGTGGGTCGCGACGGCGAGGCTCGGCCTCGCCCAGATCTGGCGAGGCCGAGGGTCGCCGTCGCGACCCACGGCGAAGCCGACCTCGCCGTGGGTTGCGACGGCGAGGGCCGCCTCGCCCAGGCGGCAAGGGTCCAGCCCTCGCCCTCGCCGGCGAGGGCGACCCTCGCCTCCGCCGGCGAGGGCCGTGACGCCCTCGCCGGCCCTGGGCTGTGGCCGGCCGCCGGCGACCGGCGGCCGGCCCAGCCCAACGAAGAAGAACACAAAAAAAAGAAAAGAAAAAAAAGAAAAAACACTGATTCTCAAAATTGTGCCGAGAAACAAGAAGCTACTTTTTTTTACTTCTTGTTTCTCCTCCAAAACTGTTTCTCGGCACAAATTTTTGCAAAAATGTGCCCGGGAACAAATGCGTTTACCAAACGCATTTCTGTTCCCAAACTATTTCTGGGAACAAAAGAACAGAAATTTTTACTATTTGGCACGTTGCCAAACGCACCCTAAGTCTGATGACTTTCCATTCCAAGGTACCTCAGATCATGGCCCAACTATCATTTATACATATTTAAGGAACACAGGACCTTCATAAGATAATTATCAATGTTTCGATTTACCTCCACTGAAGTTCCCGATGGAAAAACAATTAGTGCATCCTTCGGGGTGGGGGGTTGTTTCCTCGGGAAAGAGCATTGTATTAAATTGGTCTATTGCAGTGAGCTTCATGCTGAAGCCATAGGTTCCGAACGGCCTGGTGGTAATGAGAAAGAAAAGGAGGAAACGCACTAGAGTCAGATGTGATTTTGTCATTTTAGTTGAGTCTTCGATTTTCTTCGTGTGTAATGTACTTCAAAAAGGATTTGATACAGTATCCCACTCTGCTTTTGCCGTTCTTGCTCATAGTAGACAATAATAAAAAGAAATGGATGCGGCATCTCATGCAAACATGGTGGAGAGTGTTGAATCTCCCTCTAGTTAATGCACACATTAAATACGAGTTTCATGAAATTGTGAACACATGAACCCCACCTGCGTGGGTCATAGGCGGTGACAGATCCACACAACGTTAGTCAAGCAAGGGCGGTTTACAAGTCTATGAATATGTCATTTGTCATTAGAGTTGTTTTCTCCATAAGCTCAAATGATGTAGGGAAGAAGCTTCACATTGAGAGGGCTTCATTTTGAGAGATTGAGAGAAAGGGATAAGAGGAAAAAGAATGTGTGTATTTGTAAGAGCAATTTGCACAAAGGATGCTTTGTGATTGCTTTATAGAGATAGTAACTTATTCTAATAAAAGCAAGCAAGAGTCAATTTTAGCCTCTCCTGTTCCGAATTATCGATGATTAATCCTTTATAAAAGTCCATCAGAGATAGATGGGTAAGATAGTCATGTAAAGAATAATAATTAGTTCCAAGTTCAAAATTAATCAACCGATGAGCGGGAAAATTATCAAAAAAGTCAAAAATCTATTGTCTTTGTGCCAATTAGTTATGAACTTTTCAATTATGGTAATTGAATCATAAACATTTTCAGATTTTGCCATTTGAATCAATCCGGTCAATTATGGCAAGAAATTGCTAACATGAACACCAGCCATTTTATGTGGCACAGCCGATATTGATGTGGAGAATATCTAAAAATATTTTAATATTTTATATTTTCCCCTTTTTTTCTTTTCATTCTTTATTTTTTTTTACCATGTTTAGCGAGGGGCGTTGTCTCCCTTGCTAGTAGCTAGTTAGGGCTTCACTGCCCTCGCTCGGCGGCCAATGAGGGTTCGATAACCCTTGCTGGCCACTACGAAAAAAGAAGAAGAAAAGAAGCAAAAAAGAAGAAAAGAAAAGAAAATATTAATTAAAATAAAACAAAAAATCATCCACGTTACCGCTGGACGTTCTAAGCTGGTCATGCCACATAGGACGTCCAATATCTACGTCAGCGATTTTCAATCAAAATTAGTTGGATGGACTCAATTGGCAAAACGTGAAAAAATTTAGAACTCAATTGATACAATTGAAAGATTTTGGATTAAATTGGCACAGAGACAATAGGTTGAGGACTTTTTTAGTAATCCCATTAGCGAGATTAGCTATATATTGCCATAGTAAAGGCCATTGACGAAGACACGAACTTGCTGAAAGTTTCTTTTTATCAAATCACTTATTAATACAGAAGAGAACTGCCCACACGAATTTAAGGTTTCATTTTCCTAGACATTTGTCTTTGCCTTTTCTTCTCAAGTAAGTTCACACACTTCCTGTACAAAAGAAGCTCTCAATGCTCCAATGTCGAACAAGAACCGGTAATTCACTTGTTGAAACTCTCCAAGCAGATTCACTCCGCCGTCACGAATGGGCATGATCGTCAAGCAAAATCCATCATCAAAGATTTGGAACACATTTTCTGCAGCAAGGAAAAGTTTGGCTCCTGCGAAATGATATGTCATCGTCGGATATGTATAATTCCCACGAGGCACTTCATAGCATAGCTCCAAATCGCCTGGTTGAGGAGTCTTAGGACGCCAAAAATACTTCTTACTGAAATATTGGGTTATTTGTCCTTTTTTCACGGCTTTATAGGCAGTCTGAACAAGAACACTGTGAGGACTTCCCAAGTCGATATAAAAACGTTGGAAAGCGTCAGGTCCTATTTTTAGGCTCTTTCCGTTGATGCTGATGCCCGTGAGATTAACCATGTAGCTGGTCACATTAGAAATAAGGGCTGTCAACAGCTGATCTAGGATGGCGGCTTATTTGCGCATCGTCCCCAAAATTGAGTAACCTATAGGTACCATGATGGGCGTACCACGATGGCAAGCAATACGAGACACGTCCTTTAGTCTCATTGGCATATTGTGTAAAAATAGACCTCCTTCCCAATCCCAAGCCTAATACTCCAGATATAGTGTTATTTTCTCCAAGCCGGCGCCATGCATGTTGTAGTTGTCTAGGCCGCAACCGAACATGGTTTTTGGGAATTCTTTGACAGCTCTATTACTATCTTGAAAGATAAAGGTATCTGATCCAATTTGTCCCTTGCTATAACTTCCGGCTCCGAGATAACTCGTATCATAGGCACGACTATCATTTATACATATGTAAGGAACACAGAGGATCTTCACAAGGTAAGGGCTGATAAACTAGGGATTTACTTCTGTCTAAGTTACCTTGCCTTAAGGAGAACCAAGTAGTGCATCCTTCGCATTGTATCCATGTATCATCGCTACCAGTATCAACCACCAAATTGGGAGAATATGATGGCGTGCCAGCCATCATGGTGGTTATGTAATACCCAATAGCGGGATGCTTAGCGACTGAAGGTTTCAGCGCATTGGGGCCATGTTTTGTTGACTCCTTCTGATCTATTGAACTTGAAGAAGCCACGGATAACTCAAGTTGGTGCACACGAGCTCTAGATATCTCGTAGATTTTTTGTTATCTTTTTCCAAGGTGAGATTATCAGGAAAGCGTTTTGTTGAATTGGTCTATTGGGATGAATTTGATGCTGAAGCCATAGGTTTCAAAGGGTTTGGTGGCAATGAAAGAGCAAATGAGGAAACACACTAGATTTGGATGTGCTTTTGTCATTCTTGTTGGGTTTTCTAGTTGCTTTTTGTAAGGTACTTCAAAATGGATTATATATACTATCTCAAGCTGTTCTGATTTTGCCATTCTAACTCATAATAAATTATGTCGAACGGAATTGTATCCAACAACTCATGTAGACATTCAAAGATGTATCCGATTTCCCTCTAGTTAATGCACTCCAGAAGTAGAGACAATAAAGTATATTATCTGAATTAATTGTATAGTTTTCTTTTTGAAAGTCAACTGATAATTATCACGAAGGAAAGTGACCTTTTTTTTTGGTCTGTTCTCCTCACTCCTAATTTACTCTCAGACTTTTATTCTGCCTTTTGGAGCACATTTAAAAATAAACGTTCCCACCTCTAACTCCCATAATAAATTGGAGAGTTAATACCACTAAAAATCCTAAACTGGTATATATGCGACAATTTTACCTCGAACTTTTTTTTTAACCATAAAAAATCCCAAACTGGTACACTTATGATAATTTTACCTTAAACTTTTTTTTTACCACAAAAAACCTCAAACTAGTACACCTATGACAATTTTACTCCAAACTAGTAAATCCGTGACAAATTTACCCACTATTTTTTTGACCACGAAAAACCTCAAACTGGTATACCTGTGATAATTTTACCCCGAACTAATAATTTTTTAATATTATTTTTTATTTTTTCGAATCATTTTATTTTATTTTATTTTCTTCATCTTCTACCTTTGGCCGATCGCCGGTCCGGCGATCGGCCAGAGGCGGAAGCCAGCGAGGTCGGCCCTGCCGGTTGCTGGCGAGGGTCGCCCGACGCAGGCGAGGGTCGCCCGACGCAGGCGAGGGTCGCCCGACGCAGGCGAGGGTCGCCCTCGCTAGATCCGACGAGGGTCACCCTCGTCG
>CM062227.1:38904937-38971501 GCA_031216235.1 Syzygium jambos | reverse complement strand
CCGACGAGGGTCACCCTCGTCAGTGTCAGGTGAGGGTGGCCCTCGCCAGCAGCCGGTGGGGCCGACTTACCGGCTTCAGCCTTTGGCCGGTCACCGGTCCGGTGACCGGCCAAAGGTAGAAGATGAAGGACAAAAAAAAAAAAAACAAAAAAATTAATAAAAATTCGAAAAAATAAAAAAATAATATTAAGATTTTAGTTCAGGGTAAAATTATCACATGTGTACCAGTTTGGGGTTTTTTACGGTATATTCAGGGTAAAATTGTCACAAGTGTACCAGTTTGAGGTTTTTTGGGGTATGTTCAGAGTAAAATTGTAATATGTGTATCAGTTTGGGGTTTTTGGTGGTAAAAAAAAAGTTCGGGATAAAATTATCACACATGTACCAGTTTAGGGTTTTTGGTGGTATTAACCCTAAATTGGAAAATCGAACTTTCCACCTCCTTCTTCCGAAATAGGAAGAGTGGCCACTGGGGCAAACTCCAGTGATTAGAAAGAGACTTTGGGTGCATTTGTTTAATAGAAAATGTAATGTTTTTGGAAAATCATTTTCCAGGAAAATGGTTAGTTTTCGTTTGTTTGGTGATTTATGATCGAAAACATTTTTTGGTGTTTGAATCTCACTTGGAAAATAATTTCAATCCCATGATTTTATCTCATGCAAAATTTTTTTTTGAATTTTTAAATATTTTTATTTTTCAAAACGAAAAAGAAAAAGAAAAAAAGAAAGAAAAGAAAAGAAAGAAAAGAATAAAATATTAAAAGAGTAAAGGGAAGCAATTCCGAAAAGTATTTTCACCTTCTTAGATTAGGGAATTCACTTTCCTAAATTTATACATTAATATTTTTCTTGATCGGAAAATGTTTTCAGTTGACTAATCATTTTCAATGAATCAAACGGGTGAAAGTCCGGAAAATGAATTCTCGGAAAATACTTTTCCTGAAACTGACACACCCTTCAATACTCAATTTGTTCCCTATTCCTTCTTATATAATGACATGAACCGGAAGATTACACTAAGTTTTGGACACCACTTATCCCAAATGAATGTCCATTTTTTATGATATTATGCAGTTATTGCAACAAATGCAACATTCTGGAGGATTTTGTGAAGAAGAGTTATTAGTGTTGAATCGGAATTTCCTCCATCACATTTCTGGTCAGTTGTTGCCGTAAGTTTGTCATTTTCTGGTTCTGAGAACAAATGGCAGAAATATTTTGGTCGTTTTATATCTTCCTTTAAGGGTTCGGTTTCGACAGTGCTCAGATTTGTTCTCTTGTTCTTCCACAGTTGCATGAATTCAAAGATGAGACTCGAGTTTTAACGTATTGAAACTTGCAACAGTCTGTTTCCAAATGAAATCAATCTATCACAATGTTAATCACTTCTTTCACAATATTAAGAATGCTATTGCATACTTTCTTGAAGAGTGCTGCATAGTTTCAAATTCATCTGGTCAGTTGTATTACTAGTTAGTAGTTAATTGTTCCAATATGATAACTTTTTGCCTAGCGGTTCCTAATACTCAATGAAATGGCTAGAAGGGATACTAAGAGTGCGCATGACAACGATTTTGTGCTCGGGAATTGATTCTATTAAAAGATGATTTTTTTTTTATTTTGTGCTCGGGAACTGATTCTGAGCGTTTGAAAGTGTTTGGTAACGGTTCAAAATTTTTATTCCTGAAATAGAAAAAGAACAAAAATGCGTTTGGTAACGACACAAAATTTCTTCTTATTAATAATATTTTTAAATATTTTAATTTTTTTTCTTTTTTTATTCTCCTCCTTCTTGGCCATGGCTTGGTTATTGGCCATAGCCAACGACCGGCCATAAGCTAGGGCCGGCAAGGGTGTCGCGACCCTCACTGGATCCTGCGAGGACTGGACCCTCACGACTTGGGCGAGGCTTGCCCTCGCCAGCCTTTTCTAGCCCTTGCCTAAGCCGACGAGGGCCGCCCTCAAGGCACGCAGCCTGGGCGAGGGCTGGATTTTCGCCGCTGTCCTGGCCTAGGTCGCGAGACTTGAGGACGACCCTTGCCGGCTCGGGCAAGGGTTGGAAAAGGTTGGCAAGGGCCGTGACGCCCTTGCCGGCCCTCCCTTGTGTTGCCGGTTGCCAATGGCCAGCTAGGCGAAGAGAACTGAAGAAGAAGAAGAACAGTAAAGAACGGGAAAGAAGAAGAAGGAAAAAAAAAATTCTTTTCCAATTCTGATTCTTGTTATCATAATTAAGAAGCTACTTTTTTTTACTTCTTAATTCTATTTCAAAATTGATTCTGGGAACAATTTTTTGCAAATTTGTATCCGGGAACAAAAGGTTTATCAAATAGATTTCTGCTCCAAAACTAATTCTGGAAATAAAAGAACAGAAATTTTAGCGGTTTGGCAACTTGCCGAACGGGCCCTAAAATAGCCTCAGCCATCACAGTTTACATATTCTGCTCACAAACTAGAATTATGCAAACTACTTGTCTGAGCTTTGCTTCAACACAATGGTTATTGCAACACAGTTTATTTAGAGTAGGCACCTTATCAAGTGCATGGATATGCAAGTTACTTGCTAAAGGGGAAAGGGGAGCAATCCAAATCTTGCTTTCACACAAACTCTCCCCCGTACTTCCTCGCAGCCTCCCGACTGTCGATAGTAGTGGTGTAAACAGTCGAATTCATCTCTGGTGAGGATTTGATATTCCCATATCGCCTTCTGGCTTCGTTGCTGTCGATTGTTTCGGGGATAGAATCTCTTTTGGGAACTGCACTGCCTAACGAAGGCTTCGCAGCTTCCTTTGAGTACTCCATTGTCTTGCCTATTTCATTCATCGGGTCTAGCCCCATATCATGACCACGCCCCTCCAGACGTCCAGTCATGATCAGAGATGGCGGTTGGATGGTTCGCTCTCTCTCACGCGAGATATGGTGACTTGGTAACATGGACCCTGTTGGATGACCTCGCCTAGGCCTATTACCACCTTCTGTTGTCACCGGTGGTTTCAGAATTTTATCAGCTTTACGGTCTTTGTCCTTAATGGTTTTGGTAGTAGGCTTGTGTCTTTCCTTCTCTTGGTCACTATCCCCATCGCTGCCGGGAGTGCCATAATAACTTGAGGAGACAGGGATCCTGAGCTGGTATGGGGCCCGTGTAGCACCGAACCCAGATGGTCGGCTCACTTCGTTTTCAAAATTGTTGAAGAGTTCCTCGGCCACCAACAAGAGTTCCTCGACCACAGGTAGCCGGTCATTGCTTGGAATCGAAGGCCCGTGCAGCTTGTGGACTACTCCATAACTCGGGTGGTGCTTGTACCTCGGGGGAGAGCATTGTCCGTAGGATTCAGAGAACATGGATGGATGGACGCTTTCAACAGTCGTTTCGGTTTTCATGACATAGGTCCCTGGGTTTTGATAAGGGTCAACATCAATCATTCTTCTTTCCTCAGATTCATCAAGGGCTGGACAGCGCAGCTGCTCAGAGTCGTGGCTCCTTTCGGATTTCCATGGATTGAATCCATCATAGGGGTTATGGCTTCTGTAACAGTTGCCATAACCTGCCATGAGTAAGACTTAAAAGAGTCTTGGAAGACTCCCTACTTGGGATAAAACTGCTAAAGCCCTCTCACTTACAAGCGACGTTATTCATTCATTTTATAGTTCACCTAGCATTCAGCAAAAGCATAAGATTCTAGTGTGTGGATTGAAAAAGCATCATATCATATGCTACTTTTTTCGAATCTTCTGTCTCATCTGTTCTTGGAATTCTTTCACCGAAAGATAAGATGATTGGGAATCTTGTTCGAGCACTCCATAAAGGGTGAAGTCCATCAGCTTTTAATGGTCATCAAACACTTCCTGTTAGGGAAAAATAGGAATCCTTGACCTGATAGTCTTGCCAAATCTACCAGATAAGAAAATGTAAATAGACAACTCACCTTTGAACAATTCAGCAGTCCGCACTTTGGACAAGTTGAGACAGACTTTTTTATCAATCCTAAAGCTATCCTCAACTGTGAATGCTGATATTATTGTTGGGGAAATAAGCAATCGAACTATAAATAAACAAAACAAGAAAATGAACCGGATATTAAATATACGTGGTTCGGTCGGTATGACTAAACCCACAAGGCGAGTAGCATGAATTTACAATAAATCAAGTCATATGATGAAGAATACAACTATAGTCAAGTCACTCAAACACTTTCAGCGTTTTTCAGGTCTCAATTACATCCAATAACTTATATATTAATTAACCCTCATAATTTCTTACAAAATAATCACTTGTCATAGAGATATTAACAAATCTTATTTCAAGACTCTCAAATTGCTTCAGCAAGTAATTCAATAAGGAGCAGCCTCTTAGATACTCTTCACGAAGAAGACTCACTTCTTATATAGAAAAGAAATAGATTCAAAATAGGCAACTCCAAATTAGGAAATCTACTCAAACTAGGAACCACTTAAATTAAACAACTTAAATAAGGAAAGTTTCATTTTCGTGCTCAAACTCAAGACATATTTCTAACAATTATCCAACCAGAAAGAAGGGAAGAATGTCTGCTAAAGCAGATCAAACCCGAGCTTCAATGCCTGTGCCTTTCAGAGTGGATAACTCTGAATCTATCATGGGTCCATATGGAACGCTCAAGCTTGGAATCGAGGTCCACATGTTAGGACAATTGAATTTCTGCCGAATAAACTGCAATTTCTTTGGTGGAATATATGAAGATGAGAAGATTATAATCAACAAGTCAGCTTTGGAATTTCTCTAAAAAAATCGGACTTTCAGAAATTGTCTTAAGTCATCCATCCATGAAATGTTCTACAGGGAAAGCTTATGTAAAACTCTGTATTTACCACATGACTTGCTGCTTCGGCTGATAGTTGATTTTTTGCCCATCAAGGAGTAGCGGATTGATCTTAACTGTGACACGATGTACAAATCCTAACAAAGAATTTTCAAAATGAGTTAAACAGTATAGAAAGTAGCACAAAGTTGAATGACTGAGAAAGAAATCTGCCAGAATAAGATTGCTTAAGCAGATACCTGGCTTCAGAGGTGCTAATATACCCAACCCACATTTCTTTGCCTGATAAAGTTTCCTTTATCCAGATGTGAAGAAAAAGTCGAAAATTCTAATTCCATGATTTCAAGGAATACGATTCCCACCAACTAAAATGCTTTCAGATTTTTCTCACTTGTTGCTTTAAGAATATATGGATTGTCTTCTTCAGGTTACTCCAAAGTGCGCTAAGTATCTAAATATCCACAAAAGAAGAAACTGCATTTTCCAACAACTAGAAATTAGATATACACGAATGCTATTTACAAATGTTTATGTTTGGCCGAGACAAAGGCCATTCACTCTAAATGTTATATACATAAGGCCTAAACAATTTGGACATCCACCACCCTTTATCAGGGCTCAAATGCTGGAATTTCGTGTAGAGGAGAATGTAATGCCCTCTGTACGGTTCTATCAAATATACTTCGGTAAGGGTCCTCCTCTCGCTTCTTGAGCAAATACGCGATGCAGCTTTCGACTTCTGATTTTACCTGCAAGTACAACTCGTTTGCGTTTTCTCTGTCCTTCAGTGATTCATATCTCCCCCTTGTCTCTATGGGCTTCCCAAACAGATAGTACAAGCGGCCAGGTATCCTTGGCAAAACCACTGGAATAGAAAGTTTTTCATCCTCCCTAAGAAACAGGACATAATTTATGTCAATGTCAGAAGAATTTCACAGTATGCTAAGCGATTTTATAATTTCAAAGGCCATCCATACAAAATATATACACAATCTTTTGAAGGTCATGGGTAGGCAGCTACCTCACTCGTATAGCGTTGCGAGTAGATTCTTTGATGTAGTCATTGATAAACGGAATATTCATCAGATCATTGTAATCAAGTACCAACTGCCCGTTCAAAGTAATAACACATATTGTCAGAATGGAATGCGGAAGTACATATATATGGGGAGGCTCATTTTCATTTTTGGACTTGCTTTATGATTCATAATTCAAAGTAATAGACAGCAAAACTGTATATGTTTCAGCCAAATTTATACAACCGTGCATGTAATTAACTAAATTACTTGAAAATAGTTGCAAGATTAAATTTGAACTCCGAAGAAGGTGTAAAGCAGAAGGAACAGGGGGGGTGACTGGTGTGTAAAATAGTGACAAAACCCCAGAAGTAGAAACAAAATGCTATGTAAATTTTAAATTCCCAACCTTTGCTGAGAGTCAAGAGCTAAATACCAAACTTTTATAAAGAAATATAGAGAGTTTACTTCTGTCATGTCATCCTCTCCTACAGTTCCAAATGGTACTATTGTGGCACCAAACCGTGCAGCCATTCTCACAAATTCTGGTTGGCCTGGCCAGAATAACTTGTATTCTTCACCCTACAAAAGGAACATGATAGCACTGAGGTGAACTTTACAAACACATAAGATTATTAAAAAGACGCATAAGCAAAAGCGTAGGAGTGATTACAAGTAACTCTTTAATAATACATATCAAACCTATAGAAACGAGCAGTCTAAGAGGCAATGGCAAGACCAAATTACTTGTGCTCTTAGATACTTTATATAATGTACTTGGGAAAAATTTGCGTCTCTCAAAAGAAATAGTCCTCATCTGGGTTTAACACCCTTAACAGAAAATGCGTACTTCACTACACAAATTGATTATCACTTAAGACTCATTTAGCTTCTTATCCACCCCCCTTCACCACCATCGGCTGGACCCCTGCCACCGCCAGCGGTTGCCACCACTACCACCACCGTCTGAGCTAATTGGCAGCAGTATCTGACATCGCTACCTCAACTACTGCCTGGCCACCATTTTGAATTCTCCTTCTCCACATGGCTTTACATCTTCACTCATAAAACTTATGCTGCGGAAAATTCTTATTACCTTATAGCCTCGACACATGCAAATTCTATTTAAAAATTATCTTTCATCAGATTTCCCTGACGATTACATTATTAATAAGACCAATTGGGTTAATACAAGATCACATACCATAGTTACACTGCACAAGAGAACTAATTGAACTGAAAGTAAGGTACTTACACACCTTATAATGGAAAGCCTCACGCGTACCACCAGGATAAAGTAGAACATGAGATTTGGTTTGAAACAATTTGAAGAGGTTGCTTCCCGTTGCAGGTAGTGCTCCCATTACTTTCATCCAATCAATTAGACCAAATTCGGTCGATAAATTTTCCACTTTTCCAGAGAACAACTCCGAATGAGCTATCCCCCGCACAATAATGTTTTTCTCTCTTAAGAATTCTTCAACAAGTGAATGAAGCTCAAGTCCCATCAACATGTGATAACCAACTAACAACACCGGTCCTTCAGAAGGAACCCCTGAAAGGCCTCTCACTATCTTCCCATCATCTAAAGTTGAGAATAATACTGAACTAGATGCATAGCGTAATAGTCTGCATTTATCCAAGCACGGTATCAGACTAACATTGACCGTTTGCAATTAACGGATCAGCATGTAATATGAGCATTTGTGGAAAAGTATGACCCATCCATGTTTGTGCTGGGCTTGACGAGGCCACGTATAGCATTAGAATTGGCATTACTACATCATATATTTCGATTAACAAATGACATTCAAATTAAGAACTTTAGGTATCAAACAACTGGTGTTTCTTTTGCAAACCACAGGACGAGAGTGGCTTCACCCAGAGATTTCAGGCATCAGCTGGTGATAAAATCATGCACTAATGCTGCAGATCAATTTTGAAAGAGATGTGGCAAAAGAAAGAGAAAGTGAAGAAGCAGCAATCAACTATGAAAAACACGACAAACCTATTATCTAGCTTCAAACATTTGCTGAATAATTTAGATCTTCATAAACAGACTTAAAAGATATAGGAAAGTATCAGTTTAAATTCAGGAAGAACGGAGATATTGAGCCATTAACAAAAATCTAATTGAGGTCAATCTAGAAACAACTTATTCTATTCCAATCAGGAAAGAGCAAAAAAGGACATGCAGAAGCATTTGTTTGCAGAATTACCCGACAACTTGATTGAATGCTACTTTGTATTCTGACATACTAGGAGGCAGAAAATCCAAGACGTAATCATGCCTCCTCGTTCGACGGTATGTGTTGGTACCTTTGATGACGGTCAGCAAGTTAATACCATCTTCCTGCAATCTCAGTCCAATTATTGTTCAAAATACTGGCAGAACAATATAGAAAAATAAAGCAGTCTTGTATAGATAAAATCTCCAGAAACTCAATGATAAGTTTCAGGGAGAGTGACATTTTGAAGAGCCATGCAGTTTCATCATGACATGTATTCAAAGAAAGCACTGCCTCAACCGAATAAATAGATAACACGTGAGAGAGATTGTATATTTCATGAAATTGCAAGATCACATTTATATTTTGCAAAAAATCAACAGAAAACTTAATTTTCCTCTGTTCCAAATCTCCAAAGGAGCTAAGCTTAAGATCTGTCATCAGCCACTAGAATTACACAATAATGTTCTGCTTTCCAATTCTATTTGCTAAGCAGATCAATAAAAGGTGACAATATCGCACGCCTTTGGACTTATAAGGGTCGCAGTCAAATCGGTTCATCGTGATGACTCAAAGTCTCAAAAGATCTCGAGCAACACTAGAAATAGTAAGTAATTTTGTTACTATAAGTTTATTCTTGATATGCCAAACTCGAGATTAGTTGATTAAATAAGAGGGGCTGATGTGCAATACACGCACTTAACTTGATTAAACCTGCAATTTCCATCTCAGCAAACAAGTTGTAGTGTTAATTTTCACTATCCAAGAACTGTCAAAGCCTATCATAAGGATATGCCTATATAAGTGCTGAACGATATTTTAAAAATGAGCTACCCTCACAAAAAGCTCTTTTAGCTTAAAGTCTCTCAAAACAAGTGACTCCTCAACCTTTACAACATTAAAATAACATGAGTTTCACCTACCAATAGAAGTGTATGTCCATTGTCTTTGAAGTAACGAACTCTGCAGTTCTTCAATGAGTTCATAAGCCTTTGGGCTTCATCTCGACTAGGAAGCATGCTATCCTTACCACTGAATCAATAGAAACTTTGAGAAAATGCAACATTTTGTAACTATGCTCAAATCTGACACACTGTTGTCATTCCAGTGGAAAAAGAACTCCCCATTCATAATCATATCCCCATGTGCATACATGAATGATCCATTTATCTATAATTATATGCATGCTTGTGTAAATGCATGCATGTTGCAATGCTCATGCATGGTCGCATATACTAATGTGCTAATAGAAGCTTCAAAACTATCCACATAGAAACAGGAAATGGCTCTTTCCATACTATGAAGCAATATCAAGCCAAACTAATAAATGTGCCACTACATATTGCCAAAAGACATATACCTGCTTATATAAACTAGAAGTAATTTACAAGACAGTGTATATTCATATCTATAAGCTGAGAATTAGGCAGCTCATTTTTTCCAGCTGTTGAGCAAAAGTCAGAATGACAATATCATCAAAACCCTTGTATAGGACTCATCAAGAGCAGTGAAAAGAAGAAATTGGCAATAATTGCACAGATATTGGAGCTACCAAATAAAGCAGAAACCTAATCAAAAGTAATTTACTATGCAATCTAACAATCATGTCATCAACTTGACAAAGTTGGAGGAGCAAAAACCTGGCAAGGAGAAGCACTTCAGCATTTACAGCATAAAGACGAGAATTTGCATAAGAGGCAGCTGATTTAAGCAACTTCAGTTTCCAAAGAAGAGTTTCCTTGGGTATTATATCAGCCAAACCCTGAGACAGGAAATTGATTATTGGGTATCAAGATAATCAAGAAAGAGCCCAACAAAGGATGAAAACCAAGAAAATGTTTAGAATACAAGCCTAGTAGAAAGCCTGCTATACATATATTGTAAAATTTTAAGCAATAAAGATTAATAAGAAAAGAGAATAAGCAATTTCCCAGCAGAGAACGCTACTTACTGAGAGACGAGGCAGCAAAGAAGTGAGGTTGACAGACAATTGTTTGAGTGCCTCTCTTGGGAGAAGGATATTATCAATATTGACCGTTGCCATCTTCACTGGGTCACCTGACTTAGAAAGAAAAATCAAATCTTATGGACAAGTTCGAGAGCATTGTGACATATCATTTTTATGATTAGAGAATTGAAAGTAGCATATCATACCCATAACAAAGCTTAGAAGATAGGGGACCGTGAAATGGAGTCCATCGGGCATAGCTTCCAATAAAGGTAACACTGGCTGCAGCTGCGAACGGCCAAATGACGTAGCTAACATGACGGAGAAAACAACAGACTTCCTCAGAGTCTCAAAGAAGGCTTGTAATCCAGAAAAATATGCCCAATTTATGACTTGCTTGCCCATCTGAATACTCACCTGGATTCGCTAATAGGACTACCAGGTCAATGGTAGGATTACGAGCAGCCAAAGCAAGTGCAAGGCATCCACCAAAGGAATCACCAACAAGATAAATGGGCTTATGTGGAGATGAGGCATACTCAGCTTTAACAGTTTTCTCGACGAATTTCACCAGATCTAAAATGTGCAGATAAAATAGATTACGAAGGCTTTTGTCAAGTACTCAGTATCGTGCGCTATTTTATTTCTTGTAACATTTGTTGAGTATTTAGAAGGAAGTTTTCACCATTTAAAGGGCTTGTAAACCCACTTTGAGAACTGTGGATCATCAATAACATAACAAGTTTGACAAGGAACGGCATGGATCGAGTATTGAATACAGCTTGAAGCCACAGATAAGGAAAATATGTGAAGAACTGAAGAATGAAGTGAATGCACCACTGCCTTTTGCATTTTTACGACACACCTCAAAAGCATTCCGCTCCACCATAAGTTGTTGTCATCATGCACAGCAATTAAAAGGATTTGAAAGGGAGATACCTTCAAATGGAGTCCGATCATAAACAGGGATATGCAAGCATCGAACTTCAAAAGCCCTGCAGTTTTATGGTTTCAGCATTAAAATGCTTGGTCATGATAGAATCACAGAAACAAAAACATGGCTTCTCGTGCATCATTACTTTCCCTTGTAATGAAATTTACAACCCCAAAATGATGGGACATACAAACTCACCTCCCCAGTGCTCTATGGTGCAAGATGAGGCCCAATCCAGTGCCATCAAGTCCTGCAGGAAACAGCACTTATGCATTAAACTTCGGCAATACAAGTATTATTTTTCTTAAGAATCACAAATTTAGGCTCCTATATAATATAGCACATGGGTATAAGTTGATGCACGAGTACTGTATAATAACTTCTTAAAAGCTACAAGAATATCATTGAAACCAGAATTCCAG
Organism: Syzygium jambos; assembly: GCA_031216235.1. NCBI lineage: Eukaryota > Viridiplantae > Streptophyta > Magnoliopsida > Myrtales > Myrtaceae > Syzygium > Syzygium jambos. Next base: position 38,960,157 of record CM062227.1, on the reverse strand, counting down.
TCATTTCTAGTTTTGCACCAATTCAAGCGAGAAGCTAGGCATTACCAGGCAAAAACAAAAGAACTGGAGAATTATTCAAAGGCTGTCCACACTCAACAGGGCAAAACCAACGGGGCGGACCTCCGTCAGGCCTAATCATATCCCTCGAGCAGTCAAGATAATCCTTCACACTCTTTGATCCATACGCATCATCCCACAACACCTCCAAGCCTTCCAAAGCAGCGGAACATTTTGCTTCTCTCTCCACCATTTTCTTCTCCTCCACTACCTCAATCTTCGAAACTGCATATCCATTTCCTCCAGTCAAAGGGCCAATTTTCTCTCTCTCCTCCACAGAAGAAGCTCCATTCGACACAACCAATTCAGGAGATGATGACACTGTTGAGTCACCACCACCTGAACTCCTCGCTCGCACTCTACACCGAGGCCTAAATTGCGAATTCAACACCAAATAAGGCGACACCAGGAAAGTAACCGATGATGTCATAGCAGTCATACAAAGATTGCACCCTTTTTTTCCCTTTTCCAAACTCAGCAACTACGAAAATTTTGAACTCCACCAAGAACTCCACTTATAAAAGAGCTCCAACTAAGTCACTGAAGGGCCTTGGGGAGTTCAGTCAGAAGGTTCCTCGGAACACTCTAAACCAAAGAACACATTCCGTTCTTGGCTCAAAATAAACACAACAGAGAAACTGAGAAAGCATCCGAAAGGGAAAAAGGAAAACTGAAACTTGAGGTGCACCCTCGAAGCAAAATGGCATCTTAATACTATCTAGAGGATGCAATTCTGTAAATCTTGTGGTTATACGGTGGATAAGAGATGGAGCAAATAAATAGCGAGTGGAAATTAACGTGGAATAGAATGCGTCGCCGAATTACTACTGAAAAAAAGACAGACAGAGAAAAGTACTTTCAGAGGGAGCCCGCTGTTTGGAAGTCGGCAGGGCCTGTTTCTTTGCTGGCACTCGCAAGTAAAATGTGTGGTCGTGGAGGAGAGGCAAAAACGAGAGGGGCGACCGTTTCTCATTTTTGCCGATAAAGCTCTGGCCACACACGGTCCGGGGTGCCGACAGACAAGGGCCTGCCTGGTCCTCCACGGCTGTACACTATAAAAGTTCAAAACTGATCCACTTTTCCTTAGATTAATGTGACGAAAAACTCCGGTGATAATTTTATTTAAAATTAATTTTTAATAAAAAAATCCTAAATTAATATACTTGTAACAAATTTATCATAAATTTATTTTTGTTAAATTCTACCGTCAAATTGCTTTGTTAAATGACACACGGTAATTGTTTGATGTGCTTGTTTTATGATTTACCCTTCATTTGTCCAATTTGTGATTTTTTGTTGTATAAATCCAATTTAACAGAAACTAACGGAGTATAAATTTATCACAAATATATCAGTTTGAGATTTTTAGTGATCAAAATATTAGTTTGGGATAAAATTGTCACAGGTATACCGGTTTGGGATTTTTTTAGTAAAAAAATTAGTTTGAGGTAAAATTGTTAGAGTTGTACCGGTTTGAAGTTTTTCGTGATATTAACCCCTTACTTTATGTGAAGTACAAGGGTCGCTTTTCTGGAGAGATTGTTTTTCTGATTTTATTCACGTGATGCCATTTTCAGGTGTTATTTTCCTAAAGATATAATTCAAAATATCAAGAGATAATGATAAGAGAAAGAAAATAGAATTCGATAATGAAAAGTATCTAAGTTCCAACCAAAAGATTCCATTGGCACTATTCAGCCATGTTCACGTTCGCTGTACCCCTAATACGAAAAATATACTTCTAACCAGAAGATTTCATATTACGAATAGCATTTACGGCACAAAGATAGGAGCCAAAGAGAATTTCTCAAACGAATGGCGAGTATCGGTGACATTACATTTTGTGAAGGAAAATTATTAGTTTTGAATTGGGATTTCTGCTATTGTATTTCTGGTGCATTACTGCTATAAGTTTGTCACTTTGCTGGTGGAAATGGAAGGCATTTACGATGAGTAACGGGCCTTGGACTTGCTTGTGCATAGTCATTCCTTATGTGAAGAGAACAAGCTCAGACATGAGCCAAAAATGTCTCGGTGATTTTACAATTTCCTCAAAGGAGTCGTTTTCAACAATGCTTAGGTTTGTTCTCTTTCTCTTCTACAGTGGCATCACTACAAAAAAACTGCATTTTAGCGACGATAATTAGCGACGAATTACCGCAAATTTTCGTCGCTATAATTTTTTAGCGACGACCTTTGCGACGAAAAAAATTTCGTTGCGAAAAACCATGTCGCTAAATTAGCGACAAAATATATGGCAATTCGTCGCTAAGTAGCGACAAAATATGTCGTCGCTAAAGCATCTGTCGCAAAACTCAGATATCACTATTTAGCGACTACGTATACCATTAGTCGCCATTTAGCGACGAACTAACCTGCGTCGCTAATATTTTAGCGACTACAAGAGTATGATCGTCGCAAATTGGCGACAAACAATGTCGTCGCTAAAACATCTGTCGCAAAACTCAGATATAGCAACTTGGCGACTAGACACACCATTAGTCGCCATTTAGCGACAAACTACACCTGGCGTCGCTAATATTTAAGCGACTACAAGAAAAATATCGTCGCAAAAATCCAGAATGCACTCAGTCTCGCATATTTAGCGACAACAATGTCTACGGCCGTCACCAATTAGCGATAACTTTATCCCCCGTCGCTAATGACGTCCCGAAAGCAAAATGGTAGCTCTCGGCCACTTTTAGCGACAAGGTAGTCGCCGAGTCGTCGCTATTTAGCGACAAAGGAAACTTTGCGTCGCTAAATCGTATTTAGCGACAACAATGTCTACTGCCGTCACCAATTAGCGATAACTTTATCCCCCGTCGCTAATGACGTCCCGAATGCAAAATGGTAGCTCTCGGCCACTTTTAGCGACAAGGTAGTCGCCGATTCGTCGCTATTTAGCGACAAAGGAAACTTTGCGTCGCTAAATCGTATTTAGCGACAACAATGTCTACTGCCGTCACCAATTAGCGATAACTTTATCCCCCGTCGCTAATGACTTCCCGAATGCAAAATGGTAGCTCTCGGCCACTTTTCGCGACAAGGTAGTCGCCGATTCGTCGCTATTTAGCGACAAAGGAAACTTTGCGTCGCTAAATCGTATTTAGCGACAACAATGTCTACTGCCGTCACCAATTAGCGATAACTTTATCCCCCGTCGCTAATGACGTCCCGAATGCAAAATGGTAGCTCTCGGCCACTTTTAGCGACAAGGTAGTCGCCGATTCGTCGCTATTTAGCGACAAAGGAAACTTTGCGTCGCTAAATCGTCCAGAATAGCGACGACAGTATATTGTAGCGTCGCTAAACCTGTTCGAACGATTAATATGTTTTTTTTGTTTTTTGTTCAGTTCTACCTGATAAGTCATAACATTCAACGAAAAACGAAATATAGCAGCAAAAAGTAAATATCTAAGAAAAGTACCCATATCAAAAAGGTTCAGCAAATGTATCTAATTAAACAATTATCATTCGAACATATCTAAAATGTTCAGCAAATGTATCTACTATTCATGGTCTTCATCGGGTGGGGGTGCCGGTGGAAGTCCAGTCTGCTCGGCTGCTTCATCATCATCGTCTTGCTGCGAATGCTGACCCTGCTGTTGTCTCATTAGCAGACTCAGTTGTTGTTGCATGATGCGCATTGCCTCATCTCTGGCATCTATGGCATCTAGTCTCTCCTCCATCTTCTTCATTTTTTCGTCTTTCTCTGCAAGTAGATTCTCGAGGTTTTCCACTTTTTTTTCCAGCTCACTCTCTCTTGCGCTGCGCCTTGAACTCGTTCCAGCAGAAGATGTGCCTACCGACTTCATGCTGTCCCGGGCTAACGACCCCAACCCGTACACCTTCCCTTTCTTCACTGCTGCAGATGCCTGCCACCACAGCTTCTCCTGCTCGGCCTGCGACATTTCAATCGTGGGCGACGTCCCTTCTGTACCCTCGCCGCTGCCACTACCCCCGACACCCGCCGTAGATGCAAGCATTTCATCAAATTTTTCCTACGTACACACTTTAAAAGTTACTAGGCATGCATTACAATCAACTAATCTGCTATAAAATCATCAAGTTCGAACATACCTTAACGGCCTTCGCCGTGCCACTGACGAATGATTTGTCCTTTCTCATGAAGGTCCGCTCATATGTTTGTGAGAAGCTGGGCGGCGTTCCCATCACCTTCGCCTAACATACACAACGGACTTCCAACTAGTCATACAATGTATTAACGGAATAAATTGACAATCTGACAATACTTACCATCTTCCTTTTGTGCTCCGCAACTGTGATGGAGCCGCCGGCATACGTCCCAATCCCAGATTCTCTGGAACTGGAAGTTCGATTAATTTTATTCCTCTCGCTGGCGCGCTTATGCTCCTCAGTAGCCCACTTTCTATGGATTTCCCACCATGACTGATCGTCCATCCAAGCCGGCTGCCTCTGCTTAGTTTTCGCCTTGTTCATCACATTTCGCATGTGATCGCCGGCCTTCTTGTTTAAAATTCTCCTAACCTCGCTATCCATAGATCTGTCCCAATAGTACTTGCGCTGAAAAAAAAAAAAAACTAACTCAATTTACCAATACATTTTACAAATGTCACTAACAAACCGATCTTACACTTACCTCAAACTCTCGCCACCATACTCTCCTATCTTCCTCCGGCGCTTGCGTAATGCATGTATATGGCCCACGCCAAAAATTGTTGACCATACGATACCAGTCCCGCAGGACTACCGTAGCTCTGTAGAAGCTGCATTTGTTAAACATAAAAAATACATAAAACATCTCAAAAGCATAAGAAAATCTAGCCTATACAGTTAATAACAAAAAATTAAGCACTTTCATCAAATTGTACTTACGAGTCTCCTAACGGTTCTATCCGCCTCCTCCCTTGATCATCGATGACCCAATTGTCATCCGCATCTTCGGCGCTTGGCGATGTCGACGCTTGGCCTACCGATGATCGTGCCGTGATCAAAGGCTCGCCCTCAGATTGAGTCTCCTCCGTTCCTTCGTCTTCCTCCTGTTGAGGCTGCGGTTCTGTGGGGGGCGTATCGACCCAAGTGGGCGTGGGCACGAAGGTCGGTCGAGGGGGACTAGCCTCGTCGACCGGCCTGATCACGACTGCCATTGAACGCCCTCCTCTGGCCCGTCCACGTGTATAGACCGTCGGTTGATCAGCAGCCTTACCCTTACCCTTGTTGTTATTTTTCTGATTTGGACGCTGGTGCACATTGGAAAAACAAACTAGTTAGAACAATTTATTTACCAACTACAAATGATTTATAACCCAATTAAAAACTTACCATTTTTCTTGCAGTGTGTAAATATTGTTCTTCTTCCTGCATAAGGAAAACAACATTACAGAATAAACCATTTTGTTTTAATGTACTTCACAATAAGCAAATAGCTGATGAAGATCGTCTTAATTGAATCGACTCAGCGACACCTTGTACATCAAGAAACAAAGCGGTGCCGATGGCATAGGGAATATCTTGAATGAAAATTTTGGGTTCTTCAGCTGTCCTCTAATCATTTAAAGGGAATTCTATTGCTAGAGTTGAAAACAAAAACTACAAAGAGAGAGAAATCGATGTTGAAAATATTAGTGCATGCTTCTGTCGAGGAAGTTCCAGGAGCACACATAAGTTCGTGAAGGATCAATTCCCGGTCCATCAAACCAAACTTCCCTAGCATTGCATTAATTGACAATGCAGTTTATGATTTTGACAATCCCACATTCAGTTCAATCACAGAAGCCTTTTAGACCCTACAAACAACAATTCAAATAACACAAGAAAGGCACAGAGACGATATAACCCCTAATTAATTGACTTCTCAATCATCGGGTTGTTTAATTCACTACCCTTTGCCTCTGAGGGCCAACACTAGCATTGAACACCACGCATGACATGATGCAGTCGCTTAGTCCATATAAGATCATTCAGGAACTGACCAGGCAAGCCCTTAGATATGCATCGAACAGCCAGACTAGTGAGGTAACAAAATATGCCATGAAACACTTGGAATTATAGATTCACGCACTAGAGAATCAAAATGAACTGATAGAAGCATGGAATTGAACATGAAACAGACAATGGAGAAGTTACCACCAGCTCCAGCAGCACCAAACTGTAAGTTCCGGCAGTAGTCAGTCAGTGAGTGGCCAACGAAATTCATAATATAGTCAGTCAGTGAGTGGCCAACGTGTGCTCCTCTATCGAGAACTTACAGCATCAAACGAAATCATTCGGGCCGAGAACTTACAGCGGTCGTCGGTGGCGGGCGGAGGAGCGGGCGGCGGGGAGCGGGCAGCCGAGCGGGTCGACGAGCGGCGGGGAGCGGGCGGCGGGGAGCGGGCAGCCGAGCGGGTGGACGAGCGGCGGGGAGCGGGCGGACGCGCGGCGGCGAGAGGCCAGACGAGCGGCGGCGGGCGATCGAGCGGCGTCGGAGGTCCAGGGAGAGCGAGAGTAGAGGAGAGATAGAGAGAGACAGACTGGGCAAAATCGATTTCGAACTTAGGTTATCGTAATTCAGCGACGGCATAGCCACGAATCGTCGCTAATTGGCTACAAATAAAAACCTCCGTCGCTAATTAGCGACGGTATAGCGACCAAGTAGTCGCTAAAAGCCTGCATCAAATCAATAACTCGGCCACATTTGGCGACCAATCAGCGACAACATCGTCGCTACAATTTCACTTTTAGCGACGACATTTATTTCCCCGTCACCAAGTAGCGACGAAGATATGTGATCCGTCGCTAATGATGTCCCCGAATGCAAATTGTGTAGCTCTCGGTAACTTTTGGCGACGACCGAGCACGTCTCCGTCGCTAAAATTTTAACTTTTAGCGACGAGATGAGCTCTCCGTCACCAAGTAGCGACGAAGATATGTGATCCGTCGCTAATGATGTCCCCGAATGCAAATTGTGTAGCTCTCGGTAACTTTTGGCGACGACCGAGCACGTCTCCGTCGCTAAAATTTTAACTTTTAGCGACGAGATGAGCTCTCCGTCACCAAGTAGCGACGAAGATATGTGATCCGTCGCTAATGATGTCCCCGAATGCAAATTGTGTAGCTCTCGGTAACTTTTGGCGACGACCGAGCACGTCTCCGTCGCTAAAATTTTAACTTTTAGCGACGAGATGAGATATCCGTCACCAAGTAGCGACGAAGATATGTGATCCGTCGCTAATGATGTCCCCGAATGCAAATTGTGTAGCTCTCGGTAACTTTTGGCGACGACCGAGCACGTCTCCGTCGCTAAAATTTTAACTTTTAGCGACGAGATGAGCTCTCCGTCACCAAGTAGCGACGAAGATATGTGATCCGTCGCTAATGATGTCCCCGAATGCAAATTGTGTAGCTCTCGGTATCTTTTGGCGACGGCCGAGCACGTCTCCGTCACTAATTAGCGACAAGAACAGGGTCCGTCGCTAATGTCGGACCGAATACCAAATATAAAGCTCTCGGCCACTTTTGGCGACGACAAGGTTATGACCGTCGCTAATTAGTGACTTTTTTAGCGACAAAATTGTCGCTAATTTTTACAGAATACACCTAATTACATTATTATATATTTATATATAAATACACCTGATTCATAAATAATATTATCATATATACCGTATATACTGAATATTAATTATAACACAATAAACCATAAAATACGTTATACATGTCATAAAGAAGAATAGTAAAAGTTTCAAAACCCAAAGTCGTTGTCATTGTCATCTTCGTCGTTGTCATGACCATCGTCGTCTTCTGCATCTTCACTATCATCATAAAACTCGTCTTCGTCTTCGGTGTCCTCGTTTTCCTCATCAGTGTCCTCGTCATCATCAGTGATAAATTCATCTTCTTCAACACTATGATGCAAGTTCGATTGACGAACTTCACTTGCATCAACATCGATCAATGCTCCATGTGGGTCTTGTAAAGATGGAATATTATATTCATAAGGTTCAGCTGTGTGCAGAACGACCTCTTGCTGATATGCTGTATCTTTCCAGTGTTGTTCGATCTTTTTTCGCGCTTTGATTTGACATGCTGCCAACCACTCAACTTTGTCCTGTTTCAAGCTCGGATATGATGCGTAATAGACTTGAATTGCTTGTTGTGCCAGTACAAATGGTTCGTATTTCATATATTTTCTCTTGTGATTAACTTCAACCAAATTAAACTTCGGATGCACCCTCATTCCTTTGATAGGGTCGAACCACGTGCATTTAAATAACGTAACGGCCAATGGTGGACCAGGGTACTCTACCTGTATGATAGCATCCAACAAGCCGTAAAAGGCCTCCATCAAACTGCTCCCAGATCGAACACAGACGCCACTATTCATCGTGGCCTTTCCCTTGCCATATTCTTGCGTGTGAAAATTATAACCGTTGACAAAATATGCTGGCCAAGTTCTTGCTATTGCTTTTGGACCCAATGACAGATGATATAACAACCCTTCATTCTCGATCATGGCTGGAATATTGTGAACCTAATGACACATATGAATAAGTTATTCATATATGTACGTATACATAGAGTATTGCTTAATATCAAAATTTGATGAAAACTACAAGTTAACACTGCACGTCGAGCTTACATAATTTTTAAACCATGCTGCAAAATGGTCATTGCACAAACGATCGAGCTCATCAGGCGATACTCCTGACATGGACGCCCGAAACATTCTGTTCGATTTGAGCCAAGATAGAATAATTTATTAGCGAATGGTTAGACACAATAAATGTGTATATACATTCACATTGTGAGGTCTAATATGAAATGCTTACTGAAAGTATGGCTCCACTTCTGGACAATTCAATAAAATGTATGTGTGGGCTGCATGCATTTCTTCCCCCGTTATATAACGTAACTTACATACGCCGCTTGGTCGACCAAGATAATTGAAAATGGAGAATGAGTTACAATCCGAATCAAGCGGTCCCTCGTCGTTTCGTCCTGGTCTCCGCCTCTTGCATTGCACGTGCGACTCAAAGTAGTATGATGCAAATGTAGTCACTTCTTCAACAATGTATGCATTACAAATTGAAGCCTCCACACATGCCTTATTCTTAATTTTTTTCTTCAAATGATACAAAAACCTATATGGAAAACGACATTAGTGTGCAACATCGTTGATAGGTAGTTTCATTCCAATACAAAATGAAAAACATTGTTACCTCTCAAATGGGTACATCCATCGAAATTGGACGGGACCTGCAAGTTTTGCTTCGTATGGCAAATGAACTAGTAGATGCTCCATTGAATCAAAGAACGATGGGGGGAATATCCGCTCCAAGTTACACATGATGATTGGAATATCTTTCTCCAGCTTCTCCATGTGTGATGTACGTAACATTGTCGAGCAAATATCATGAAAGAAAGTCGTCAATTCAGTAAGAGCGCCCCACACGAAGTTTGGCAGAAATTCCTTCAAGGCTATTGGAAGTAGTCGCTCCATAAAGACGTGACAGTCATGACTTTTCATACCTGACAACTTACATCCATTCAAATCAACACATCTCCCGATGTTTGAAGCATACCCATCAGGAAATCGGACAGATTTCAACCATGTTAAGACTGCACGTCGCTGCTCCTTGGTCAACGTGTACACTGCTTTTGGCTTTGGACCAATACTGCTTGGCTCCACGTCTAGAGTCGGCCGATCACAAATGTCTCGCAAGTCTTTTCTTGCATTTAGGTTGTCCTTTGTTTTGCCAGGGACGTCCATCACCGTGTTGATGACATTCTCGAAAACATTCTTCTCTATGTGCATGACGTCAAGGTTATGATGAACAAAGTGGGTCTTCCAATATGGTAAATGCCAAAATATACTGCGCTTTGTCCATTTATGCGTAGAACCATACGAATGAGGTATGCATTGCGGGGCATCAACAACGGTCGGGAAGGTTTGGACTCGTTCCCAAAGTTCATAACCGGTCAACCTCATTGGTGGAGGTGTCCTTTCAATCCTTTTTTTGACGAACTCTTTCTTATTCCTTCTAAATGGATGATTCATCGGTAAGAATTGTCTGTGGCAATCAAAGTAACACGCCTTCTTACCATGTTTTAATCGGAACGACTTTGATTTCTCCATACAAATCGGACATCCTAACAGGCCGGCTGTGCTCCACCCAGACAACATTCCATAAGCTGGGAAGTCATTTATCGTCCAAAGAAGCGCAGCCCTCAATAGAAATGTTTTATCGGTGCAAACATCATAGGTTGGAACACCAACATTCCATAGTTGTTGCAACTCTTCAATCAATGGTTGCATGTAAACGTCTATCATCTTCTTCGGGTTATGCGGACCGGGCACGATCAATGTCAGAAACATATAAGGTGTCTTCATGCACATGCCAGGAGGGAGATTGTACGGCGTTAATATGACTGGCCAGCATGAATAGTTTTTTCCGGTTTTACCAAAGGGGGCAAACCCATCACTACATAGACCTAGCCTGATGTTGCGTCGCTCCATAGCGAAACCTGGGTATGTTCTATCGAAATGTTTCCAGGCGTATGCATCGGAAGGATGACACATCATATCCTCTTCAGTTTCATGGTTTGCGTGCCAACTCATGTGTTCAGCAGTAGCTCGAGACGCAAACAACCTTTGCAATCTAGGAATTAACGGCAGATGAAACAATTGCTTCACTGGTCTACGTGTATGGTTACCACCATGCCTCCTTTGAACCTTGTATCTAGGCTCACCGCAAAACTTGCAAGATTCAGCAGATTGATATTCTTTCCAATACAACATACACCCTGCGATGCAGACGTCAATCCGCTCAACCGGAAGACCCAGGTCATGCACTAACTTCTTCATATCGTAAAAGGAACTCGGCATGTTGTTATCACGGGGTAATGCTTCACGCATTATTTCCACAAAAGAATTGAAGCAGTTCTCTGACACGTTATGCTCGGCTTTAATACTTAGCATTCTTGCCGTGACTGATAGCGTTGAGTGGTTGTCACAACCTCCCCATAAAGGTTCATCCGCTGAACTCAACACGTCACGAAATTCATGGCACACACTTTCTTCAAATGTTGTGTCACCAGAATTGTCAAACTGTGATGTATGACTGGAGCTTCCATGCTCATGGGTGCTTGTTTGGTTCGTTTCCCATCCAAAATTATGAGCAGCTGCATCAAGCACCATTCTCTGATATGGATTTAATTCATCTCTAGCACTACTACATTCTTCCCGTACACAAGGCAATTGGTGAGTATTGCGATATTCCTCGGGAGACATAAATGGTTCACCATGGCAAGTCCAATTGTAGTAATTCGGAGTGAAACCGTTTCTATAAAGATGCTCCTGAACGATATCATATTCTTGGAATTTACTGTTTTTGCATTTTTTGCACGGACACCTTAACTTACTTCCGTTCATGTATTCAACTTGTGAACTAGCAAACGCCATGAATTTTTCCAACCCAGCACGAAACTCATCGGTTAATCCTCCACGCTTAGGTAAGTTCTTATTATACATCCAAGACCTATCTCCTTCCATGATGCCTACGATGAAAACCCGACTCAACAAATGTCAAGATTCATTACGGTATTTTAACAAACATATGGGGGGTGTCACATGTATCCGAGTCGTTTAACCCCATATTAGGCTTGAAATCAATCTCGTGTAAACAACAACGTATAACGGCAACACAACAACGCGTAATATCTGATATATCACTCAAATTGAAAGAAGAAATAACTTACCTTGAAATTAAACAAGTTGGGACAATGGCGTATTTTTTGCGGTTTCTTCAATCGCAAATTTCTCACTCCCTTTAGCTTTTCCGATTTCTTCGCTAAAGCATACGCATCTCCACCTCCAGGTAACTTGTACTTACTCCAAGTAGGCGTCGGGCTCTCGTTCAGACAGAGAGGAAGAAGAGATCGAGTGCTGCGAAATGAATGAATCGTCTGTCTTGCGGCTGATATAAGCTATATTTAGCGACGAAATATATTTACTTCGTCGCTAAATAGCGACTAATAAATTAAATCGTCGCTAAAGATAGTCGCTATTCAGCGACTAAACACAAGTCGTAGGTAAATATAGTAGCTATTTAGTGACGGTACTAATATCGTCGCTATTTTGAGACGAGATTGCGACAACTTAGTCGCTAAACTGTCCAGAGATCAAGAACCGTAAAATATAACATTAGATCACATTAGCGACGAAGTAATTACGATGCGTCGCTAAACTGTGTTTTTGCGACTACCAAGTATTTTCGTAGCTACTTAGCTATGAGAAAAATTCCGTCGCTGAATGTAGTCGCTATTTAGCGACAGAAAAGCTTGATCGTCACAAATTGGCGACGACAGCTTTACCTCGTGGCTATTTAGCGACGAATTAGCGACTAATTGTCTTTTGCCGTCGCTATTTTCGGTAATTGGCGACGAAATTAACTTGGTCGCTAATTTCGTCGCCACTTAGCGACTATTTGCCTTTTGTTGTCGCTAATTAGCGACGATACTGTTGTCGTCGCAAATATAATGTAGCTAAATTACAGTTTTTTTGTAGTGCATGAATTCGAAGATGAGACTCGCCGTTTAACGTCTCCAAACTTGCAACAGTTTGTTCCCTAATAGAACCAATCTATCATAATGTTGATCACTTCTTTCATAATATTGAGAACGATATTGCATACTTTCTCGAAGATTGATAAACAGTTCAAAATTCATCTGGTCAGTTGTATTATTAGTTAGAAGCTAATTGTTGCGCGAGTAAACTAGAGGTTCCTTGTAACACAACAAAATGGCAAGGAGGCAACACTAAAACAGCCTCGGTTATCACGTTTCGACATATTCTGCTAACAAGCTAGAGTTATGCAAACCACTTGTCTGAGCTTTGCTTCCCACAATGCTTATCGCAACACAAATTATATAGAGCAAGCACACTATCAAGTGCACGCATATGCTACCTTACTTGCCAAAGGTGATAGCTGATCAATCCAAATCACGCTTTCAAACAAACTTTCCCTAGTACCTCCTCGCAGCCTCCCGACTGTCGATAGTGGTGGCGAAACCAGTCGCATACAGCTCTGGTGAGGGGTTGCCATCCTCATATTGCCTTCTGGCTTCCTCGCTGTTGATTGTTTCGGGAATCGAGTCTCTTTAGGGAACTGTACTGACTGAGGTAGGCTTCACGGCTTCCTTTGAGCACTCCCTTGTCTTGCCTGTTTCATTCATTGATTCGAGCCCCATATCATGACCACGCCTCTCCCAACCACCTGTCATGGTCATAGATGGCAGTTGAATGGTCCTCTCTTCTCTCTCGAATGAGATAATAATTCGGCAGCATAGACCCCGTTAAATGGCCAGCCCAGCTACAGACCACCTGCTGTGGCCACGGGTGGTTTCAAAGATTTTATCACCTTTAAGGTAACCGCGATTGGGAAGTTCGTCCTTAATGGTATTGATAGAGGATGGATCGACAGCTTTCTTCAAATACCCCATGGCTGTGCCTATGTCGTTCATCGGTGGGCTGAGCCCCATATTAGGACCATACCTCTCCCAACATCTAGTCATGATCACCGATGGCGGTCGGATGGTTCGCCCTCTCTTAGATCAGGTATGGTGACTTGGTAGCACCAACCCTGTTGGATGAACAGGCCTAGCACCATTACCAGCTTCTGTTGTCGCCGGTGGTTTCAGAATTTTATCGCTGTAAGGTCACCACGAGCAGGTTCTTCGTCCCCTTGATGGTATTGGTCATAGGCTCGTGCCTTTCCTTCTCATGATCACTATCGCCGTGGTTGCCGGTAATGCCATAATAACTTGTGGAGACAGGTATCCTGAGCTGGTATGGGGTCTGTGGAGCACCGAACCCATAAGGTTGGCTCGCTTCATTTTGGATCTTGTTGAAGAAGCCCCGACCACAGGCACCTGGTCATTGCTCTTGATAAAAGGCCCATGCAGCTTGTCCTTGACTCCTCCATAACTTGGGTGCTCATACCTCGGCAGCGAGCATTGCTTGTGATATTCAGAGAATGTTGATGGATGGAAGCATTCAACGGTTGTTTCTATTTTCATGACATAGGTCCCTAGGTTTTGACAAGGGTCACCAGCAATAAATCTTCTTTCCTCGGCATCATTGAAGGCTGGACAGCACAGCTGCTCGGAGTTGTGGCTCCTATCAGTTTTCGGTGGATTGAATCCATCATAGGGGTTATACATTCTATAGTAGCAATCATAACCCGCCATAAGTTAGACTAGAGCCTCAGAAGGCTTCCTACCTGAGCTAAAACCACTAGAACTCTCTCCCTTGAAGGAATGTTGTCCTCTCCTCTTCTAGAAGTTCTTCTAGTATTGAGCAGATGCAATAAGATTCAAGTATGTTGATTAAAATAGTTTCGTATCATATGCTAATTTTGGAATCTTTCTTCCATTCTTGGAATTTTTTTAACTGAGCTATAAGATTGAGGAATCTTGTTTTAGCACTCGATAAACGGAGAAGTCCATCAGCTTATTACGGTCCCCAAACACTTCCTGTTAATGAAAACAGGAGTCCTTGACAGGATAGTCGTGCCTAATCCACTAATGAAGAATATCTAATAAGGTAGGATAACTCCCCTTTGAACAATTAAGCAGTCCGAACTTTCGACAAGGAGAGACAGAAGACTTCTTATTAATCCTAATGCTAATCTCACCTGAATGCTGATATTTATCCAATCAGAAAGAATGGAAGAAGAGATGGGACAGCAGTTGGAAACTGAGCTTTAATGCTTGTGCCTCTAAGAGTGGATTACTCTAAATCTATCATAGATTCGTATGTATCTCTCAAGCTTGGAACTAAGGTCCACAGGTTAGGAGCAATTAAATTTCTGCCCAATGAACTTAAATTTCTTTGGTGGAATTTAATAAGATGAGTAGATCATAGTCTGCAACTTGGCCCAGGCGTTACTCTCAAATAAGAACAGAACTGGAAATTAGATATACACGAATGTTTACAAATGTTTATGTCACTCTAAATGAAAAACAAAAGACCAAAACTATTTGGACAACCACCACCCATTATCAGGGATCAAATGCCGGAATTTCGTGTAAAGGAGAATGTAATGCTCTATGTACGGTTCTATCAAATATATTTCGATAAGGGTCCTCCTCTCGCTTCTTGAGCAAATACGCGATGCAGCTTTCCACTCCGGATTTTACCTGTGAGTACAACTCGTTTGCGTTTTCTCTGTCCTTCAGTGATTCATATCTCCCCCTTGTCTCTATGGGCTTCCCAAACAGATAGTAAAAGCGGCCAGGTATCCTTGGCAAAAGCACTGGAATATTTAGTGCTTCATCCTCCCTAAAAAACAGGACATAATTCATGTCAATGTAAAAAGAATTTCAATGTGGTAAGCGATTTTATAATTTCAAAGGCCATCCATACAAAATCTATACACATCATCTTTTGAAGGTCATGGGTAGAGAGCTACCTCACTCGTATAGCGTTGCGACTAGATTCTCTGATGTAGTCATTGACCAATGGAATCTTCATCAGATCATTGTTATCAAGTACCAACTGCCCGTTCAAAGTAACAATCACATCATCATCAGAATACAATGCTGAAGCACGTCATATAAATGGGGAGGCTCATTTTCATTTTTAGACTTGCTGTAGGACTCATTTAATTTAAAATAATGACAGCAATAGTAACTGCAAAAGTTTGCAAGAAAGATGCATCAAAACTGTATATGATTCAGCCAAATTTATACAAACATGCACGTAATTAACTAAATTAGCTGAAAATAGTTGCAAGATTAAACTTGAACTCCGAAGAAGGTGTAAAGCAGAAGGAACATAAGGGTTGACAGGTATGTAAAATAGTGACAAACCCCCAGAAGTAGAAAAAAATGCTCTTTTAAGTTTTAAATTCCCAACCTTTGCAGAGAGTGGAGAGCTAAATACCAAATTTTAATCCAGACATAGACACTAGAGAGAGCTTACTTCTGTGATGTCATCCTCTCCCACAGTTCCAAATGGTACTATTGTGGCGCCAAACCGTGCAGCCATTCTCACAAATTCTGGTTGGTCTGGCCAGAACAACTTGTATTCTTCACCCTTCAAACGGAACATGATAGATCTGAGGTGAACTTTACAAGGCATAATTTTATTGTAAAGATGCACAAGCAAAAGCTTAGTGGTGATTTCAAGTACCCCTTTAATTAAATACATAAGAAACGTCAGAACGAACACTCTAAGAGGCAATGCAAGACCAAATTACTCGTGCTTTTTAACACTTTATATAAATACAACTGAAAATTTGTCTCCGAAGAAAAACTGTCAATATTTATATATTATTCTCATCTGGTGTTTAACCCCCTTAACAGGAAATGCGTTCCTATTCATGCAAAATGATTTTCACTCATAACTCGCTTAGCTTCTTATCCACCCCCAATTACCACCATCGGCTACACCGCTGCCACCAACAGCAATTGCCACCACTACCGCCAGCATATGAGCTAATTGGCTACAGTATCTGACATGGCTACCCCAGGTCCCCAACCACTGCCCGGCAGCCATTATGAATTCTCCTTCTCCACATGGTTTTACATCTTCACTCGTAAAACTTATGCTGCAGAAGATCCTTCTTACCTTATAGCATGGAAATTCTATTTGGAAAATTATTTTTCAAATGATTTGTCTGATTACATTATAAATAAGACCAACTGGGTTAAAACAAGACCTGATCTGGTAGCTACACTGCACAAGAGAACTAACTGAACTGAATGTAAGGTACTTACACACCTTATAATGACCAGCCTCACGTGAACCGCCAGGATAAAGTAGAACATGAGATTTGGTTGAGAACAATTTAAAGAGGTTGCTTCCGGTTACAGGAACTGCTCCAAATACTTTTATCCAATCCATTAGACCAAATTCAGAAGATAAATTTTCCATTTTTCCAGAGAACAACATCGGATGAGCTATCCCGCGCACAATAACGTTCTTCTCTCTCAAGAATTCTTCAACAAGTGAAAACAGCTCAAGGCCCAGCAACATGTGATAACCGACTAACAACACCGGTCCTTCAGAAGGAACCCCGGAAAGACCTCTCACTATCTTCCCATCTTCCAAAGTTGAGAATAATGCTGAACTAGATGCATTGCGAAATGGTCTGCATTTATCCGGCCACAGCATCAGACTAAGATTGACTGGTTGCAATTAATGAATCAGAGTTTGTGGAAGGGTATGACCCATCCATTTTGTGCTGGGCTCGATCAGGCCACTGATAGCATTAGAATTGATAATAATAGATCGTGTTTTATGATCAACAAATGACGTTCAAAATTAAGAACTTTAGGTATCAACCACTGGTCCTTCTTGGGCAAATCACAGGATGAGAATGGCCTCACCCTGAGATCTTCAGGCATCAGTTGGTAATAAAATCATGCACTAATACTGCAGATCAATTTTCAATGAGATGTGTTGCAAAAGATATAGAAAGTGAGGCAGCAAATAATCAGATACGAAAAACATGACAACCCAATTATCTAGTTTGAAACATTTGCTGAATAACTTAGATCTTCATAAACAGACTTAAAAGATATAGGAAAACATTAGTTTCAATTCAGATAGCACAGAAACATTAAGCCGTCACGGCTAGCTTAAAAAAAATCTGGTTGAGGTCATATCTAGAAACAACTCGATCTACGCCAATCAGGAAAGAGCAAAAAAAGACACGCAGAACCATTTGTTTGCAGAATTACCCAACAACTTGATTGAATGCAACTTTGTATTCTGACATACTAGGAGGCAGGAAATCCAAGACGTAATCATGCCTCCTCCTTCGACGGTATGTGTGGGTACCTTTGATGACGGTTAGCAAATTAATACCATCTTCCTGCAATCTCAGTCTAGTTACTGGTCAACAAACAGGCAGCACAATATAGAGAAATAAAGCATTCTTTTATAGATGAAATCTCCTGAAACTCAATGCTAAGTTTATGATTAGGGAGAGTGTCAGTTTGAAGAGCCATACACTTCCATCGTGGTAAGTATTCAAAAAGAGCACTACCTCACCCAAATAAAAAAGCTAACACCATGAGGGAGATTATAGATTTCATGAAATTGCTAGATCGCATTATATTTCCTCCTTTCCAAATCTCCAAAGGAGCTAAGCTTAAGATCTGACATCGGCGACTAGAATTACACAATGATGTTCTGCTTGCCAATTCTATTTGCTAAGTAGACCAATGAAAGATGATGACATTGCCTGCTTTGGACTTATAAGTGCCACAGTCAAATTGGTTCATTGTGATGACTCAAGGTCTCAAAAATTTTGAGCAGTACTATAAATAGTAAGTAAATTTATCATAATCATTTTATTCAGTGAAATGACAAACTTGTAATAGATGAAATAAAAGGGGCTGATGCACAATACACACTTAACTTGATTAAACATGAGATTTTCATCTCAGCAAACAAGTTTGTAGTTTAATTTTTACTATGCAAGCACTGTCAAAGCCTATCATAAGGATATCTCAGTTGAAGTGCCTAACGATATTTTAAATGAGTTATCTTCATGAAAAGCTCTCTTAGCTTAAAGTATCTTAGGGCAAGTAACTCCTAAAGCTTGACAACATTGAAATAACATAAATTTTACCTACCAATAAAAGTGTATGTCCATTGTCTTTGAAGTAACGAACTCTGCAGTTCTTCAATGAGTTTGTAAGCCTTTGGGCTTCATCATGACTAGGAAGCATGTTATCCCTGCCACTAAATCAATAGAAACTTTGAGAAAATACAACAATTTGTAACTATGCTTAAATCTGATTCACTATTGTCTCTTCAGTGGAAAAACAACTCTTGATTCATATCCGGAGAATGCCTTATATGTTAATATTCTATCAAATCAAAAGGATGGACAATCAAACCCATTTCTCAAATTACATATCCATGTGCGTGCATTCATCCATTTATCTACAGTTATGTGCATACTTGCGTAAATACATGCATGTTGCGATGCTCATGAATGGTATCATATACTAACGTGCTAATGAAATCTTCAAAACTATTCGCAGACAGAAACAGGAAAGTGGCTATTACCCATACAATGAAGAGATACCAAGCCAAATGAATGTCTCTGCCACTACTAATTGCCAAAGAACATATAACTGCTTATCTAAACTAGAAGTACTTACATGACAGTGATTCACATACTATAAGATTAGAATGAGGCAGCTTATTTTGTCCAGCTGTTGAGCAAGAGTCAGAATGACAATAGCATCAAAACTCATACTATAGTAAGAGAAGAGAAGAAGATATTGGCAATGCTTGCACATATTAAGGAGCAACCAAATAAAGTGGAAAGCGAATAAAAATCATTTGTTACACAATCTGAGAATCATGTCATCATCTTGACAAATTGTGGAGGAGCAAAAACCTGGCAAGGAGTAGCACTTCGGCTTTGACAGCATGAAGACGAGAATTAGTATAAGAGGCAGCTGATTTAAGCAACCTCAGTTTCCAAAGAAGTGTTTCCCTGGGTATTATATCAGCCAAACCCTGAAACAGGGAATTGATTATCGGGTCTCAAGATAATCAAGAAAGAGCCCAGCAAAGAACATAAACCAAGAAAAAAGATTAGAATATAAGCCTAGTAGAAGCCTGCTACACATCTATTGCAAATTTTCGAGCAGTGAAGATAAACGAGAAAGAATAATCAAATCTCCAGCAGAGAATATGCTACTTACTGACAGATGAGGCAGCAAAGAAGTGAGGTTGACAGACAATTGTTCAAGTGCCACTCTTGGGGGAAGCATATTATCAATATTGACCGTTGCCATCTTCATTGGATCACCTGATTCAGAAAGAAAATAAAATCTTATTATCGACAACTCTGAGAGAAGTATGACATATCATCATTTTCCACATAGACTTGAAAGTAGCATGTCCTACCCACAACAAAGCTCAGAAGATAGGGGACTGTGAAATGGAGTCCATCAGGCATAGCTTCCAGTAAAGGTAACAGTGGCTGCAGCTGTGAACGGCCAAATGATGTAGCTAGCATGACGGAGAAAACAACAGACTTCCTCAGAGTCTCCAAGTAGGCTTGTAAACCAGAAAAATAGACCCAATTCATGACTTTTTTCCGATCTGAAAACTCACCTGGATTCACTAATATGACTACCAGGTCGATGGTAGGATTACGAGCAGCCACGGCAAGTGCCAGGCATCCTCCAAAGGAATCTCCAACAAGATAAATGGGCTTATGTGGAGATGAGGCACACTCAGCTTTAACAGTTTTCTCAACGAATGTCACCAGATCTAACATGTATAGATACAACAGATTACAAAATCTCTCCAATCAAGTTCTCAGTTAGTATTGCATGTTATTTCATTTCTTATAAGTTATAATGTTACTTGAGTATTAGAAGAAAGACTTTACAATTTAAAAGGCTTGTAAACCCACATTTAGAAGTGTGCATCATCAATAACATCATAAGTTTGAGATGGAATGGCAAGGATGGACTATTGTGTATAGCTTGATGTGACATATAAGGTAATATCGGTGCATATGGGACTAAATGAAGTGAAAAGCGAGAATTGTAAATGAGATGAATGCACCGCAGACCTTTGCATGTTTTCAATACAGCTCAAAAACAATCCACTCAACCCTAAGTTATTGTCTCCTGCACAGCAATTAAAAAGCTTTGAAAGGGTGATACCTTGAAACGGAGTCCGATCATAAACAGGGATATGTAAGCATCGAACTTCAAAAGCCCTGCAGTTTTAAGTTTTCTGCATTAAAATGCTTGGTCATAAATACAAATAGCATATAGAAACAAACATTGCTTCTTGTGCATTGTTACTTTCCCTTGTAACGCAATTCACGACCCCAAAATGATGGAACATCATACAAACTCACCTCCCCAGTGCTTTATGGTGCAAGACGAGGCCCAATCCAGTGCCATCAAGTCCTGCAGGAAATAGTACTTATGCATCAATAATTCCGCAATACTAGTCTTAGTTTACTTGAGATTCACAAATGAGGCTCCTATATCATATAGCACATGGTTATCAATTGATGCACAATTACTTTATAATCGCTTCTTAAAAGATAAAAGCGTATTGTTGAAGCTAGAATTCCGGTCATCTCCTTATTATCTGAAGTAAAATTTCCAGTTTTGCACCCATTCAAGCGAGAAAAAAGGAATTACCGGGCAAAAACAAAAGAACTGGAGAATCATTTAAAGGATGTCCACACTCAACGGGGCAAAACCAACGGGGCGGACCTCCGTCAGGCCTAATCATATACCTTGCGCGCTCAAGATAATCCTTCACACTCTTAGTTCCATACGCATCATCCCACAACCCCTCCAAGCTTTCCTTTGCTTCTTTCTTCACCTTCTTCTTCTCTACCACCTCAATCTTGGAAACTGCATATCCATTTCCTCCAGTCAAAGGACCAAGTTTCTCTCTCTCCTCAATAGGAGGAGCTCCATTCAACACAACCAATTCAGGAGATGATGACACTGTTGAGTCACCACCAGCCGAACTGCTCGCTTGCACTCTACACCGAGGCCTGAATTGCGAATTCAACGGCAAATAAGGCAACACCCGGAAAGTAACTGATGATGTCATAGCAGTGATACAAAGATTGCACCCTTTTCTTCCCTCTTTCCAATTTCAGCGACTTAGAAAATTTGATCTCCACCAAGAACTACACTTGTTAAAGCGCTCCTAATAAGTCACCGAGGGACCTTGAGGAGTTTAGTCAGAAGGTTCCTCGGAACACTCTAAACCAGAACAACCACGAATTCCATTCTTGGCCCAAAATAAACAACAGAGACACTGAGAAAGCATCTAAAAGGAAAAAAGAAAAAAACAATAAGAAGCTTGAGGTGCACCCTCGAAGCAAAATGGTGTCTCAATGCTATCTTGATAACAGAAATCTTGTGGTTATACCATGGACAAGAAATGGAGCAAATAAATTGCGAGTGAAAATTAATGTGGAAAAGAATGCAGCAACAAGAAAACTGAAAGAGAAAGTCCTCGGAGACGGACACCACTGTTTGGAAGTTAGCTGGGTCTGGTTCTTTGTTGGCACTTGCAACTAATCGGATGGCCGTGGAGGGGGCAGAGAGAGAGTGTGTGTGTGTGCGTGTTGATCGAAAGCTTCCTTGTCATCAATTGACATTTACTCCTAATTTGGAAAATACACTTATAACGAAAGATTTTATATTATGAGCAAAATTTACTGCATAAGGATAGGTGCCAGAAAGAATTTCCCAAACAAATGGCTAGTGGCCTCTTTTTTAATTGTATTTGAAGTTTATTTAATTTCTATCTAAAAAAGACAGCTCTAACAAGATAAGGGAAAAACTCTCTTTAATTCTCTCAAATATTAGCTTAACAGATAAGAAGCAGATGTCTACGGTTTAGACGAACCATGCCGTTTTATTTCTGCACATATGCAAGGGATCTCATGCTTGTTTCGCGAAAAATAAATGATTTGGATAGCATTTTCCTAAAAATGATCGCTCATATCGTTATAAAAATGAATTGACAAAAACTTTTTGATCATCAACGAAAATATTTAGACATAAATTGTTGTTGATAATAAAAATATTTTTCATTAACTAATTATTTTGATCAATACAATCGATAATTTTTAGGAAAATATTTTCCAAACCATTTCATTTTCCCGAAACAAACGCACCCTGAGTAAATGTTTGGATTTTCGTTTCAAGAAAAGCTCTTATGAACAAAAATCCACTTTTGTGGGAATGTGAAATTATTTCCTTGTTTTTCTTGTGAAAATTTTCCAGTAAAGAAAATGAGACTAGATTTAGAATGACACGTGAGAGCGTATCTCTAGAATTGCCGACAAGCAATCGAATTTGGACTAATCTAGAGTTGCCTTTTCCATGTTAAGAAAAGATCTTATCATCGATGCTAAAGACGGCCTAATCAAAATAGCAGCAAGTTAGAGAGACGTACAAGATTTAAGGCCACTGGTTTGCACCATCAATAAAACAAGAATTGCCGAACACAAAATGGTTCTGTCTTGATTGAATGGCAAATCTTGTCATGTCTTTCCCTGTCAGCAAAATACATGGAGCCAAAAGTCCAATGAAAGTTTCTTTTCTTTTCTTTTCTCAGTTTTTTTCTAGGCTTGAAGATGTCGCCATCTGACTCTTGAAATAACCGCCACTTCTCCTAGATTTTGTCGAAGGATTGCCATTGTCCCGTCCAAAACCCATAAACAAAACGACATAATTAAACTTATGAGAGACACATCAGTTGGGTTGAAATTTTGTCACCTGTTACAAATTAACAATCTTGTCCTGTAATTGTTAACACTTAGCACAGTCCATAATGCAGCCGAACGTAGCATGCACATGAAAGTCATTACCGTAAGGGAATATGAATATTTCAAGTGAAGGCCTAAAGTGGGGTCGCTTTTTCGAAAGAAAGTCCGGAGAAAACTTTGTATCAAGTAAGGCCCTAAAGCGGCAAATTTAGCCTTAAATAAGGGCCGAGCTAATCGGCCGGCCAAATCTTTGCCAACAAAAGCCACCTCGAATCTGATCCCAGAAAAAACAGGAGAAGCTAGAAGTTGTAATATCCCAGCTGTGGTTTGGAGAAACAGTGTCCCATAATGTAAGTCCAGTTTGTAATCTTTTCTCCATGGAAATAAAAATTACAGAACAATCGGCTCCTTTTCGTGCACACTGATATGCATGTTCTTCTCAGTATCCAATTCTGAATTAGTAACGGTAGTCTTTGCCCAATTATTATGTTGCACAGTCTACTAAACAACTCTGCACAGTTCGACTATGTCCATGTTTTTGGAAATGGATGAAACTCACCCTGGACGATGGAGGCGCCCAAAAACGATCAAAATCCTGTGAAATGTTTTGCTGCTATCGGATTTGGCGTGATCTAAGTAGAATCATGTCCAAACCCAAACAGAAAAAGAGAAACACTCGATCTCTGTATAGTGAAGTTGCAATTCAAAGAAAAACATTCACAATCCAAAAATAAGTACCTTCTCTTTGGTCTTATGCTTTTCACTCGGTGAAGCAAATGTGCTCTTCTTCAGATTTGCCATGAGAACTCGGACAAAAGTAAGTATCGTCATCAGAAAACAATTATTCAACAGAGCACAACCTTCCTCGATCGCGCAGTGCGGTTGACCAGTCATGCCCTTCATTAGTGAGGGTCCCATGCCGATAAATGGCCCAGATGCGGCTAGCTCAACACTGCCCTATGTACCATTTTATCAGAACACCGCTCAAGTATTCTGACGTTAATTCACATTTCATACTGTATGTTTAGTATGTCCCAAATAGCATCGAAAGGAAAACAGAATAGAATAGAAGATGAAGAAGGTAAACCGAAACAAGCAGCAAATCTGCTTAGCTTGCACATGTTCCGGAGAGCTTGAGGGCAACAAGAGTGCAAAGGAGGAGTGCTACTAAAATCATATGTGATGTTGTAATTGTTTTCATTTCATTTTTTTGTGGTTGTATTTGTATGAAGCCAGCCGCCATCGATGGCCATAGGGGTTAAAGATTCCATAGGAGTAACCATAACCCGCCATAAGTTAGACTAGAGTCTTATGGAGAAAATATTGCGTACCCTTGTAATTCCACGCTGGATTAATCCGAGACTCTTAGGTCGCGACACGTGTCGCGAGAGAGCCCTACCGTGTCAGGGAAGAGCTGAGATTTTTTGAACAAAAGCAAGGGCCTCTCTCTAAATCTTTCATGGATTCATATGTATCTCTCAAGCTTGGAATTAAGATCCACAGGTTAGAAGCAACTAAAAAGATGACTAGATTATAATCAGCTATTCGGCTCAGGAGTTGCTCAAATAAAATCACAACTGGAGATTACATATACAAATGTTTATGTCACTCTAAATGAAATACAAAAGACCAAAACTATTTGGACAACCACCACCCATTATCAGAGCTCAAATGTCGGAATTTCGTGTAAAGGAGAATGTAGCGCTCTATGTACGGTTCTGTCAAATATACTTCGATAGGGGTCCTCCTCTCGCTTCTTGAGCAAATACGCGATGCAGCTTTCCACTCCAGATTTTACCTGTGAGTACAACTTGTTTGCGTTTTCCCTGTCCTTCAGTGATTCATATCTCCCTCTTGTCTCTATGGGTTTCCCAAACAGATAGTAAAAGCGGCCAGGTATCTTTGGCAAAATCCCTGGAGTATTAAGTGATTCATCCTCCCTAAGAAACAGGACATAATTCATGTCGATGTCAGAAGAATTTCACAGTATGCTAAGCGATTTTATAATTTCAAGGGCCATCCATACAAAATCTATACACAATCTTTTGAAGGTCGTGGGTAGGGGACCTACCTCACTCGTATAGCGTTGCGACTAGATTCTCTGATGTAGTCATTGAAAAATGGAATCTTCATCAGATCATTGTTATCAAGTACCAACTGCCCGTTCAAAGTAAAAATCACATATTGTCAGAATGGAATGCAGAAGTACATCATATAAATGGGGAGGCTCATTGTTAGTTTTAGACTTGCTTTATGACAATTTTAATTTAAAATAATAGATGGCAATGGTCAATGCAAAAGTTCGCCAAGACAGATGCATCATAACTGTATATGATTCAGCCAAATCTATACAATTACGCTTTAGCTGAAAATAGTTGAAGATTAAACTCGAACTCCAAAGAAGGTGTAAAGCGGAAGGAATAGAGGGGTAACCAATAGTGACAAACCCCCAGAGGTAGAAATAAATATTATGCAAGTTTTTTAATTCCAAACCTTGGCAGAGAGTCAAGAGCTGAATACCGAACTTTAATGCAGAAATAGAGCTAGCTTACATCTGTGATGTCATCCTCTCCCACGGTTCCAAATGGTACTATTGTGGCGCCAAACCGTGCAGCCATTCTCACAAATTCTGGTTGGTCTGGCCAGAATAACTTGTATTCTTCACCCTACAAATGGAAGATGATAGAGCTGAGGTAAACTTTACAAGGCATAATTTTATTGTAAAGATGCACAAGCAAAAGCTTAGTGGTGATTACGAGTAACTCTTAATCATGCATATGAAACCTCTGGAAACAAACACTCCAAGAGGCAATGGCAAGGCCAAAATTACTCGTGCTCCTTAATACTCTATATAAGTACAACTGAAAATTTGTCTCTGAAGAGAAACCGTCAATATTTATGTATTATACTCATATGGTGTTTAACCCACTTAACAGAAAATGAGTTCTCATTTACACAAACTGATTATCGCTCACTTAGCTTCTTATCCACCCCCCATCACCACCATCGAATAGACCGCTGCCACCAACTGCAATTGCGACCACTACCCCCACCATATGAGCTAATTGGCTACAGTATCTGACATCGCTACCACAACCACTGCCGGGCCGTTATTATGAATTGTCCTTCTCCGGATGGCTTTACATCTTCACTAGTAAAACTTATGCTGTGGAAGATCCTTCTTACCTTATAGCCTGGACCCGAGGAAATTCTATTTGAGAAATTATGTTAAAAAGATTTGTCTGATTACATTATTAATAAGACCAATTGGGTTAAATCAAGATCGAATCCAGTTGTTAACATTGCACAAGAGAACTAATTGAACTGAATGTAAGGTACTTACACACCTTGTAATGGAGAGCCTCGCGTGCACCGCCAGGATAAAGCAGAACATGAGATTTGGCTGAAAACAATTTAAAGAGGTTGCTTCCGGTTACAGGAACTGCTCCAAATACTTTTACCCAATCAATTAGATTAAATTCAGAAGATGAATTTTCCATTTTTCGAGAGAACAACATCGGATGAGCTATCCCGCGCACAATAACGTTCTTCTCTCTCAAGAATTCTTCAACAATTGAACACAGCTCTAGTCCCATCAACATGTGATAACCGACTAACAACACCGGTCCTTCAGAAGGAACCCCTGAAAGACCTTTTACTATCTTCCCATCTTCCAAAGTTGAGAATAATACCGAACTAGATGCATTGCGAAGAAGTCTGCATTTATCCGACCACAGCATCAGACTAAGATTGACGGGCTGCAATTAATGAATCAGCGTTTGTGGAAGGGTATGACCCATCCATAATGTGCTGGGCTCAATCAGGCCCCTGATAGCATTAAAATTGGTAATAATAGATCGTGTGTTACCATCAACAAATGACATTAAAAAGTAAACACTTTGGGTAGCAATGACTGGTGCTTCTTTGGCAAATCACAGGACAAGAATGACCTTGCCCTGAGATTTCAGGCATCAGCTGGTGATAAAATCATGCATTAATACTGCAGATCAATTTTCAATGAGTTGTTGCAAAAAAAATAGGAAGTGAAGTAGCAAATAATCAGATACGAAAAACATGACAACCCAATTATCTAGTTTGAAACATTTGCTGAATAACTTAGATCTTCATAAACAGACTTAAAAGATATAGGAAAACATTAGTTTCAATTCAGATAGCACAGAAACATTAAGCCGTCACAGCTAGCTTAAAAAAAATCTGGTTGAGGTCATATCTAGAAACAACTTGGTCTACTCCAATCAGGAAAGAGCAAAAAAAGACACGCAGAACCATTTGTTTGCAGAATTACCCGACAACTTGATTGAATGCAACTTTGTATTCTGACATACTAGGAGGCAGGAAATCCAAGACGTAATCATGCCTCCTCCTTCGACGGTATGTGTGGGTACCTTTGATGACGGTCAGCAAATTTATACCGTCTTCCTGCAATCTCAATCTCAGTCTGATTACTGGTCAACAAACAGGCAGCACAATATAGAGAAATAAAGCAGTCTTTTAGAGATAATATCTCCTGAAACTCAATGCTAAGTTTACGATCAAGGAGAGTGACGTTTTGAAGAGCCATGCACTTTCATCATGATAAGTATTTAAAAGGGCAAAAGCCACAAAAAAACCTAAATTATGTCCATCGTGACACATTTACCCTAAAATTTGTTCTATGACACCAAAAATCTCAAACTTATACCTGTGTGACTCATTTACCCTCCGTCAAAATTCTGTCAATAGGAAACATCACAAATCTGCTTACATGTACACTGGAAAGCAAACGGTGTTGACATGAAGCCCACATGGCTTAAGTGCAATAAAAATGACATTTTTTTGGTTGAAAATTCATCTAGCAGAATCTTGATGGAGGGTAAATGTGTCATATAGGTACAAGTTGGGATTTTCTATGTTACACGAAAAAGTTTAGGATAAATGTGTCGTAGTTGGCATATTTTGGGGTTTTTGATGTCACAAAAATAAGTTCAAGGTAAATGTATTACAGTGGGCATTTGGAACATTTTGTGGCTTTTTCCCTATTTAAAAGGAGCACTACCTCACTCAAATAAAAAAGCTAACACCATAAGAGAGATTATAAATTTTGTGAAATTGCAAGATTGAATTTGTATCTTCCTCCTTTCCAAATCACTAAAGGAGCTAAGCTTGAGATCTGTTATCAGCCACTAGAATTACACAATGATGTTCTGCTTGCCAATTCTATTTGCTATGTAGACCAATGAAAGATGATGACATTGCATGCCTCTGGACTTATAAAAGCTGCAGTCAAATTGGTTCATTGTGATGACTCAAAGTCTCAAAATATTTGAGCAGCACTAGAAATAATGTAATTTTATTATAATCAGTTTATTCAGTGAATAACAAACTTGAAATTAGTTGATTAAATTAGAGGGGCTGATGCACAAAACATACTTAACTTGATTAAACATTAATTTCAGCAACAATTGTAGTGTTAATTTTTACAATCCAAGCACTGTCAAAGCCTATCATAAGGATATCTAAATTTAAGTGCCTAACGATATTTTAAAATGAGCTAATTGCATAAAAAGCTCTCTTAACCTATAGTCTCTTAAAACAAGTAACTTCTCAAGCTTTACAACATTGAAATAACATAGATTTCACCTACCAATAGAAGCGTATGCCCATTGTCTTTAAAGTGACGAACTCTGCAGTTCTTCAATGAGTTTGTAAGCCTTAGGGCTTCATCTTGACTAGGAAGCATGTTATCCTTGCCACTGAATCAATGGAAACTTTTGAGAAAATACAACAATTTGTAACTATGCTTAAATCTGATTAACTATTGTCTCTCCAGTGGAAAAACAACTCCCGACTCATAGTCACATATGCATGTGCATGCATCATTATCTACAATTATGTGCATGCTTGTATAAATACATGCATGTTGCGATGCTAATGCATGGTAGCATACACTAATGTGCTGATAGCCACCTTAAAATTATTTCACGGACAGAAACAGGAAAATGGCTATTACCCATACAATGAAGAAATACCAAGCCAAACGAATGCTTGTGCCACTACTAATTGCCAAAGGGCAGATAACTGCTTATCTAAACTGGAAGTGCTTTACATGACAGTGTGTATTCATACTATATGATTAGAATTAGACAGCTTATTTTGTCCAGCTGTTGAGCAAGAGTTGGAATGACGACAGCATCAAAACCCGTACTATAGGAAAAGTTGAGAAAGAAGATATTGGCAATGGTTGCACATATGCAGGAGCTACCAAATAAAGCGGAAATGAATCAAAAATCATTTGGTACACAATCTGAATCTTGACAAAGTCTGGAGGAGCGAAAACCTGGCAAGAATTAGCACTTCGGCTTTGACAGCATGAAGACGAGAATTAGTATAAGAGGCAGCTGATTTAAGTAACTTCAGCTTCCAAAGAAGTGTTTCCCTGGGTATTATATCAGCCAAACCCTGAAACAGGGAATTAATTATCGGGTCTCAAGATAATCAAGAAAGAACCCAGCAGAGGACAAAAACCAAGAAAAAAGTTTAGAATATAAGCCTAGAAGAAACCTGCTATCCATTTATTGTAAATTTTTGAGCAGTAAAGACAAACGAGAAAGAAAATAAGCAAATCTCTGGCAGAGAAAATGCTACTTACTGAGAGAGTAGGCAGCAAAGAAGTGAGGTTGACAGACAATTGTTCAAGTGCCACTCTCAGGGGAAGCATATCATCAATATTGACAGTTGCCATCTTCACTGGGTCACCTGATTCAGAAAGAAAAATAAAATCTTGTTTTGGACAACTCTGAGAGCAGTATGACATATCATCATTTTACACATAGACTTGAAAGGAGCATATCATACCCATAACAAAGCTTAGAAGGTAGGGGACCGTGAAATGGAGTCCATCAGGCATAGCTTCCAATAAAGGTAACAGTGGCTGCAGCTGTGAACGGCCAAATGACGTAGCTAACATGACGGAGAAAACAACCGATTTCCTCAGTCTCAAAGAAGGCTTTTAATCCAGAAAAATAGACCCAATTCATGACTTGATTTCCGATCTGAAAACTCACCTGGATTCACTAATAAGACTACCAGGTCAATGGTAGGATTACAAGCAGCCACAGCTAGTGCCAGGCATCCTCCAAAGGAATCTCCAACTAGATAAATTGGCTTATGTGGAGATGAGGCATACTCAGCTTTGATAGTTTTCTCAACGAATGTCACCAGATCTAACATGCATAGGTACAACAGATTACAAAATCTCTTTGTCAAGTTCTCAGTTAGTATTGCATGCTATTTCATTCCTCATAATGTTACTTGAGTATTTAGAAGAAAGACTTCATCATTTAAAAGGCTTGCAAACCCACATTTAGAAGTGTGCATCGTCAATAACATCATAACTTTGAGATGGACTGGCAGGGATTGACTATTGCATATAGCTTGATGGGACAGATAAGGTAATATCTGTGCATATGGGACTAAATGGAGAGAAAAGCGAGAATTGTAAAATGACATGAATGCACTGCAGCCCTTTTCATGTTTACAACACAGCTCAAAAACATTCCACTCAACCCTAAGTTTTTGGCTCATGCACAGAAATTAAAAAGCTTTGAAAGGGTGATACCTTCAAATGGAGTCCGATCACAAACTGGGATATGTAAGCATCGAATTTCAAAAGCCCTGCAGTTTTAAGTTTTCTGCATTAAAATGCTTGGTCATAAGTACAAATCGAATACAGAAACAAACATTGCTTCTTGTGCATCTTATTTTCCCTTGTAACGCAATTGACGACCCCAAAATGACGGAACATATGAACTCACCTCCCCAGTGCTTTATGGTGCAAGATGAGGCCAAACCCGGTGCCATCAAGTCCTGCAGGAAACAGTACTTATGGATCAATAATTCGGCAATACTAGTCTAATTTTACTTGAGTTTCAAAAATGAGGCTCCTATAACATGTAGCACATGGTTATCAATTGATGCCCGATTACATTATAATCACTTCTTAAAAGCTATACTCATATTGTTGAACTTAGAATTCCATTTGTATCCTTATAATCTTGAGTAAATTTCCAGTTTTGCACCCGTTCAAGTGAGAAAAAAGGAATTACCGGGCAAAAACAAAAGAACTGGAGAATCATTTAAAGGCTGTCCACACTCAACAGGGCAAAACCAACGGGGCGGACCTCCGTCAGGCCTAATTATAACTCTCGCGCACTCAAGAGCATCCTTCACACTCTTAGTTCCATACGCATCATCCCACAACACCTCCAAGCTTTCCAAAACAGCGGTACCTTTTAGTTCTTTGTCCACCTTCTTCCTTTTCTTCACCACCCCAATCTTCGAAACTGCATATCCATTTCCTCCAGTCAAAGGACCAAGTTTCTCTCTCTCCTCAACAGGAGGAGCTCCATTCAACACAACCAATTCAGGAGATGATGACACTGTTGAGTCACCACCGACTGAACTGCTCGCTTGCACTCTATACTGAGGCCTAAATTTCGAATTCAACACCAAATATGGTGATGCCCGGAAAGTAACCGATGATGTCATAGCAGCGATACAAAGATTGCACCCTTTTTTTTCCCTTTTCCAAACTCAGCAACTTAGAAAATTTGAACGCCACCAAGAACTACACTTGTGAAAGAGCTCACGAGACCTTGGGGGGTTTGTTCAGAAGGTTCCTCGGAACATTCCAAACCAAAAGAATCACACATTCCATTCATGGCCCAGAATAATCAACAGAGACACTGAGAAAGCTTCAAAAAGGAAATAAAAATTGACACTGGAGGTGCACCCTCAAAGCAAAATGGTATCTTAATACTTTCTGGATTCCAGAAATCTTGTGGTTACACGATGGATAACAGATGGAGCAAATAAATAATGAGCGAAAATTAATGTAGATAAGAATGCAGCAACAAGGAAACTGAAAGGTGGAGATGAGAAAGGGAGAGAAAGGAAAGTACTTGGAGAGGGGAACCATTGTTTGGAAGTTAGCTGGGTCTGGTTCTTTGTTGGCACTTGCAACTAATCGGATGGTCGCGGAGAGAGTTTCCATTTTTTTCCTGGTAAAGCTCTAGCCACACACTCCATAGCGCCGACAGACACGGGACCGTCTTGTCCTCTTCGGTTGTCCATTTAAAACGTTCAAGACTGATCACTGAATAAGAAGTGCAAGCCGCGCTTGTTAGGGAGATAATGAAAGAAAGAGAGAACATCCAGGCCACCCCACAATGGCAAAATGAAAAGGTTGGACAATGTCCTTTTCGAGAAAATATATCGCATTGTCCTGGACATGCACGTCAGCTTCGCCACGTGTCCAAAGTGGGGGCTCTCTCCTCTCGTCTCCGTCTCCGTCTCCGTCACTCTCTCTTCTCCGTTACCTTCTCCTCTGCTCCTGTCTCTCTCTTTCCCTCCTCTGTTTGCTGTGACCGAAGCTCATGCTCTGTCCCCCCTCTTCGGATTTCGCCGGAAGCTTGAGCTTCTCCAGCATTTGCTGACTGGGGCCAAGCAGCATCACCCTCTCCCTCTCTTGCTCCATTTGTAGAGTTCTATCGCACCCGCATTTTCTTCTTCGTTTCCGGCCACCATCACTCCCTCTCCACCAGCTAAAGTTTTTTTTCCAGATTTACTGACCACCAAGCCGAGCCCTCTCCCTCTCTCTATCGCTTCTCGGTCTTGATCCCGCTGATGAGGCCATTTTCCAGATTTACCCGAACCGAAGCAGCTCTCCTTGTTGCTCTCCTTCGTCCTTCTTTCTCGGTTCGGATTCTACTCAGAGGAACTCATTTTTATCTCCAGAAACTCTCCTGGATTTGCTGCATCGTCACTCTCTCTCTCTCTCGGGTCCCTCATCTTCAAACATTCTGGATCCTTGCTTCGTCTTCTTGGATTCTCGGTAGGGAGAGAGACTGCAGCAGAGGAGAAGATGGATACAGACAGTGTAACGGAGAAGAGAGAGCAGCGGAGGGGAGAGACTAAATGTGAAAATTGGAGCTCACCAATGAATGGGGAGAGGTGCGTGACAGACGTGGAGGTCCGGACCATGCAATATCTTTTCGTGATTTTCAGTTTCAGGTTTACCCAAAGACCAATATTATAAGTTCGCCTGCATCGATTGACATGTACCCCTAATTCGGAAAATGTAGTTTCAGGAGCAGGCATATATGGTCTAGACAAACCTTGCAGATTTAATTCTCCACGCATGCAAGCTATCTCATGTTTGGTCAATCATTCGAGTCGTATAGGTTCAGCATCGAGTCTTAAAAAATGCTCTTATGAACACGAAAATCCACTTCTCGTGGTATTATGAAATCATTTTCTTCTTTTTTCTCAAGAAAATTGTAGAGTAAAGACAATCATACGAGATTTAGAAAAATAATATATGGGAGCATATGCCGATGAGTCATCGAGTTTTGACTAACCTAAAGTTGGCTTTTCTCATCTTACAGAAGGAAAATCTCGTCATTGATGCTAAAAAGGGCCTAAACAAAATAACAGTAAACGAGAAGTACGAACAAGATTTAAGACCACTGGTTTATAAAACTAGAATTGCCGAACATAAAATGGTTCTGTCTTGGTTGAATGCCTTATTCATCTCATGCCTTTTCCTAGCGGCTAAATACGTGGACCCAAAAGTCCAACATGCTTCTGCACTTTGAAAGACTTGACACTTTCGGAAGTAGACGCAATGAAGTTAATGATGGTGTTTATCGTGTGATCTACTTGTCCAATAGGCTTGTACATTTTGGGGGCTGTAAACACCAAAATGGATAAAATCCGCTAGGGTAAACATGGAAAGACCTCAATAGGTAAAGCTCACACATGGTTAAGCTGGACAAAATACAGGCACTAGTTTGTTGCGGGACAAGGGAATGAGAATATAAATTTAGCACGGCTGTGAAATTTCAGGAATCGTGTTTTCGTTATATTGATCTTGCGAAATTATGATTCTATCACTTGGGTAATAATCTACATATACCATTCATTTCAATAAGGGGAACGGACTTACAATGGTTTTTTTTTTCCGCAAGATTTTGAGGTTGTAATTCTGCTTTTGGATTGGTTCACATACAATAGAGAAGCAAGTGTTGTAATGATTTTGCTGTTTCAGCTAAATGCAACAGCTCATGCAGGCATGGAAGATCGGATGTCTTATGTTTCTTTTTGACTCCCTCATCAGCACAGCTATTGCGATAAGCCGGTCACTTGTTGCTGGAAATCAAGGGCATTCATGAAGATTTATCCGAAAAAATTGCTTCTAAAGCTCATGTACAGTCCATTTTCACATCCATGGACCTCAAGAAACGATCTTCCTGAAGGTTTCTGTCTATTGAATCACTTGTTAATGCAGAAGAAAACTGCATCCATGACTTTTAGGTTTCATTTTCATTTTGGTTTTTCTTTTGTTCTTATTGAAATTTACACAGTTCCTCTGCAAAAGAAGCTTTCAATGCTCTTAAGTCAAATAAGAACCGATAATTCATCTGTTGAAATGCTCCGCTTAGGCTTGACCCTCCATCGCGTATGGGCAAGATCATCAAGCAAATTACTCATGCTAACGGTTGATAAGTTCAAAGTTGTTGATTTTCCTCATGAAACCTTATTAATCACATGAAAAAACTAATGGTATTAGCTGATAGTTTCATAATTACTCTTGCGAATGTGAAAACTTTCTAACAATTGTGAGCAAACTACTTATTTTGATTGATTAATTAGTTAATTATTTAACTATTACTAGCGAAAAAGGCAGACTCATGTGTGTGCAAAAATTTAAAAATATTTTAATGCATTAATATCACCAAAATTCCTAAACAGGTAGCTCTATATCACATTTATCCCAAACTAATGTTATTCTAAACCAGTAGATTTGTACCGCATTTACCACAAACTAATTTTTATGCCACAAAAAAATTCCAGATCGATGAAATTAGTTCACATAAGTTATTGAATATTGATGTAATTAGTTTTCATGTCGTAAATACAGAAGATTTAATGTATGGTTTCCTTTTGGAAAGTTGACTCAATATATCTCAAAAGAAAGAGACATGAGTACTCAATTTCTTCTTTCTTCCTCCCATATATAATGCAACGAATTGCAATACAGTACTCGAGATTATATTAGCTCTTGGATACCATTTGTCCTAAATAAATGTCCATCTTTTGCAAAAGTCTGAAGTATGTTGTGAAGGAGAGTTATTAGCTTTGAATTGGAATTTCTGCTATCATAATTTCTGGTCAGTAGTCGCTCTAAGTTTGTCACTTGCTGGTGGAAGCGGAAGGCGTTTATGACGAGTTACGGATCTTGGACTTGTTCGTGCATAGTCATTCCTTATGTGAAGATGTAAATCTCAGACACGAGCCAAAAATATCTTAGTGATTTTATATTTTCCTTCAAGGATCAGGTTTGTTCTCTATCTTCTACAGTGACATGAATCGAAGATGCGACTCCACGTTTAATGTTCCCAAACCTGCAACAGTTTATTCTCAAACAGAACCAATCTGTCATAATGTTGACCACTTCTTGCACAATATTAAGAACGACATTGCATACTTTCTCGAAGAATGATAAACAGTTTCCAATTTATCTGGTCAGTTGTATCACTAGTTAGAAGCTAATAGTTCCCATTTGATTACTTTTTGCTAGACCTCAAAGGCGCATGTAAACTAGAGGTTCCTTCTGACACTACGAAATGGCAAGAAGGGAACACCAAAACAGCCTTGTTTACCACGTTTCGACATATTCTGCTAACAAGCTAGAGTTATGCAAACTACTTGTCTGAACTTTGCCTCCCACAATGCTTATTGCAACAGAGTTCATTTAGGGAAAACACAATATCAAGTGCACAAATTTGCTAGCTTTGCTAAAGGTTATAGCTGATCAATCGAAATCTCGCTTTCACAATAACCGTCCCTTGTACCCCCTCGCAGCTTCCCGACTGTCAGTACTGGTGGCGCAACCAAACCTTAACCCGCATCTCAAAGTTCGAAGGATCTCATTCCATGATTTCAAGGAATACTATACCTGTCGCGACCTCCCCGAAACGGTCCCGAGGCCTACGGGGTTTGGCTAATGGATTACTAGACTAAACCTAGCTCGAGCTCTCCCAAGCTCATACCAATTCGCGACTTAATTTTAAGTTGCTAACATGCAAATCAATTTCAACTAGGAGTCGCCACTAATCAGTTTCTGGTAGGTCGATTAGACACCTAAGCGAAGCGCGGGAGAAATGCTTCACTTCTACGAACCAGAGATTCAACGGGTACGGGGACTTGATTACACTAATCGACTAATTAGTGCCCTTTCGGTACCTAATCTTGTTCAATTCACCACCTAACATGCTCTCGCTAATCGGGAATCCCAAAATTCCATTCCTAAGCTAAGGGGAACGACAATTAATATCTAAACCTAAACATGCATAGCCAACTACATGCGAGGTTAAATTAAATGTGCGATTCAAAGTGTGTGAACCAGGTGACGTGCAATTAAACATAGCACTAAACATGCGAAAAGGGCGAGAAGCTAATTTCAAAAACCCAAACAAAACTTCTAATTTTTTTTGATTTTTTTTTTTTAAAAAAAAATAAATTTTTAATTTAATTTAATTTTTTTTTTTTCGGAATTTCTGAAATCTTTTTTGGAATTTTTAAAAAATTTTTTTTTTTTGAAATTTTTTTTTGAAATTTTTTAGATAAATAAATAAATAAATAAAGTAAATAAAATTCCAAACCTTTTTTAATTTTTTTTTATTAAAATATTAGAATATTAAAATAAAATAAAATCGGATCCGGGTCGGATCTCCACATCCGACCCGGATCGGGACTGACCCGGGCGCGCCGGCCCGGGTCCAAGGCCCGATCGGGCTCATTTGTTGAGCCCGCTCGGACAAATTAAAAAGGAAAGAAAAAGGGCCCAGCCCAATTTTTTTTAAAAAAAAAAAGACGAAGGCCCAAAGCCCACTAGGGACAAAAAAAAACCAGACAAAACCTTCAGCCCACTCTATCAACTCTGGCCCAAACGCGAAGGGCCCAAAACCCTTAAAAATTAAAACCGGCCCAACTCACAAACCCTACCCGGTCACAACCCGCGACCCGACCCGGACATGCGTTGCCCTACCCGGATCCGACTCGGTTCGCGACCCGGCTCGCGTGAACGCCGGCCACCGCTCCGGCGTGGATCGCGTGCTCGGCCTTCACGGCCGAGACTTCCCAGCCGGCGTGGACGTCGGTTTGCTCACCTTGGCTCACGCCGCCTCCTCGACAAGAGGAGGCGAGCATCGCCCCGGTGATCGGCGACGACTCGAGGCTGTCTAAGCCTCGGCGAGGGAATGGACAGCTGCGAATCAGCCGGGTCCCGACGAGGGACCGGCCGACCGTCTCCTCCCGCGGTCACGCCTGGACCGCCGTGGCCATCGGCGGTGCGCGCGAGGACCATCCGACACCCTCGAAATGCACAGGACAAAGACAAACCAAGAAAACTTAGCTCAGGCAAAGAACCAAGCAGTTGGCGTGCACGGCGAAAATAAAAGATTTTGGACTCGATCGAGGCTCAAACACATCCGAAACTCACACACGGCGACGCACGAGCAAGCAGGAATGAACACAGGGCCTCGCGGGCCAGAACTCGCGCAAGCCGGACGGCCGCGAGCTCCGGCCAGTGACCACCCCCGGAGAAAACAGAGTGCAAGCAGAAAACAGGGCGACGGCCACAGACCCTACCCGACTCGGCGGTGGCTAACGGAGGGCGAACGCGGTAGATCGGGCTACCGCGCGCCTCGCACACCTACGAGCCGGGGTCCTCGGGAGACCGACCCCGAGTTGAACTCAAAACGAAACAAACCCGGTAAGCGCTTGGGACCGGGACCTACCGTGACGGAGGATCGTCGGCCGCGGCTTGGGGCGCGGCAGTCGCCGGAGGAGGATCGTCGCTCTATCACTCTCTCGACTCTCTCGCTCCCTTGCTCTCTCTCCAACTCTCCCTGTTTTTCTCTCGGCTCTCCCTTACGAGCTCTCTCTCAGCTCCCCCTCCGAACTCTCATTGATCTCTCCCTCTCACTCTCTCTCTGATCTCCGCTCTCTCTGTTCTCCGGTCTCTCTCTCACTCTCTCTCTGATCTCTGCTCTCTCTCACTCTCCCCCTCGCCTTTTCTCAATCTCTCTCTCTCTCTCTTTTGTGCCGCCGGCCCCCCCCCCTTTTTAAGTGAGAGCTAGGGTTTTCATTAAAAGGGGGGTGAACGGCGCGTGGGCCGGGCCCGGGAGAAATGGGCCGATCGTCTTGACCCGAAAAAACTTTTTTTTTTTTTTTTAAAACTAGGCCCTGTTAATGCAAATGCACCTAATAACTATATGTCATGCTATTTAAAGAAAACATTTTTGGTTTAGGGATTAAAAAATTAAACCCTAATTTTTATGCGATAAAACCCTAAATGATTTGGGCAAAATTTAGGTGTCAACAATACCCATCAACTAATATGCTTTCAGACTTTCCTCGCTTGTTGCTTTAGGATAATACAGATTGTCTTCTTTAGGTTACTCCAAAGAGCCGCTAACCATCTAAATCTTGACAAAATATATTGCATTTTCAAACAACTGGAAAATGGATATACTCCAATGTGTTTACAGATGTCAATATTTGGCCGAGACAAAAGCCGGTCACTCTAAAATGAAATACATAAGGCCAAAACAGTCTCAGCAATCACCACGAATTATCAAGGCTCAAATGCCGGAATTTCATGTAAAGGAGAATTTAACACTCTATGCATGGTTCTATCAAATATACTTCGATAAGGGTCCTCCTCTCGCTTCTCAAGCAAATAGGTAATGCAGCTTTCGACACTTGATTTTACCTGCAAGTACAACTCGTTTGCATTTTCTCTGTCCTTCAGTGATTCATATCTCCCCATTGTCTCTATGGGCTTCCCAAACAGATAGTACAAGCGGCCGGGTATCCTTGGCAAAATCCCTGGAATGAAATGTTCTTCATTTGCAACCTCTCCGCTCTGACCCTCCCTAGCAAACAGGACATAATTCATGGCATGCTAAGTTTATTTCTGATTTAAAAGGTCATCCATACAAAGTCTGTTTACAGAATCTTTCGAAGGTCATGGGTAGGGAGCTACCTCACTCGTATAGAGCGGCGATTAATGTCTCTGATGTAGTCATTGACAATTGGAATCTTCATTAGATCATCGTAATCAAGTACCATCTGCCCGTTCAAAGTAATAATCACATCATTGTCAGCATGGAATGCTAAAGTACATCATATAAACGAGCAGGCTCATTTCATTTTTAAACTTGCTTTGCGGCTCGTTCAATATAAAAATAATAGGCAGCAATGGTCAATGCGAAAGTTCGAAAGAAAAATGCATCAAAACGGTATTTCATTCAGCCAAATTTATTGAA
Organism: Syzygium jambos; assembly: GCA_031216235.1. Lineage (NCBI taxonomy): Eukaryota > Viridiplantae > Streptophyta > Magnoliopsida > Myrtales > Myrtaceae > Syzygium > Syzygium jambos. The sequence goes on along the minus strand of CM062227.1, from coordinate 38,920,445 downwards.
CCATGCATGTAATTGACTAAATTAGCTGAAAATAGTTGAAAGATCACACTCGAACTCTGAAGAAGGTATAAAGCAGAAGGGATAGACGGGTTGAGCGGAATGGGCAATCGTCCCGAACCCCCCAGAAGTAGAGATAAAATGCTGTGCAAGTTTTGAATTCCCAACCTTTGCAGAGAGTGGAGAGCTAAATACCAAATTTTAATCCAGACATAGACACTAGAGAGAGCTTACTTCTGTGATATCATCCACTCCCACGGTTCCAAATGGTACTATGGTGGCGCCAAACCGTGCAGCCATTCTCACAAATTCTGGTTGTTCTGGCCAGAATAACTTGTATACTTCGCCCTACAAATGGATCCCGATAGCGTTGAGGCTAACTTTTCAAGGCATTACTTCATTGAAAAGTTGCACAAGCAAAAGCTTAGTACTGATTACGAGTAACTCTTAAATCTATATACTCTTAAATCAATATATATATATATATATATATATATATATATGAAACCTCCGGAAACAAACAATCTAAGAGGTAAAAGCCAGACCAAATTACTCGTACACCACATAATCTATATAATGTACAACTAAGAATTTTTGTCTCTGAAAAGAAACCGTCGATTGGCGTTTAATGCCCTTAACTAAAAAATGCGCACTTAGGCTGCGCATGGCAACTATTCTGTGCCCGGGAACAAATTCTGATCAGAAATGATTCTTTTTGATTATGTGCCCGGGAACTAATTCTGAGCATTTGAAGGCGTTTGGTAATAACCCAAAATTTCTATTCCTGAAATAGTAAAAGAACAGAAATAGGTTTGGTAACGGCATAAAATTTCTTTTTATTAATAATATTTTAATAACATTTTAAATATTTTAATATTTCTTTCTTTTCTTTTTTTCTTCTCCTCCTTCTTAGCCATGGCCAGTAAAATATTTTTTAATTAATAATACTTTTATTAAAAATAAATTTTTTTATATTTTTGGCCATAGCTGGTTAAAAATTTTCTTATAAATAATTTTTTTATTAATAATTTTTTTAAAAAATATTTTTATTGAAAATATTTTTTATTTTTTTCACCATGGCCTAGTCGCTGGCCATGGCCGGTAAAATATTTTTTTATAAATATTTTTTTATTAATAATATTTTAATAAAAAATATTTTATTGAAATTATTATTTTTATTTTTTTCCATGGCCTGATCGCTGGCCAGCCAGTAAAATATTTTTTTATTAATAATATTTTAATAAAAAATATTTTTATTGAAAATATTTTTTATTTTTTTCGCCATGGCCTGGTTGCTGGCATGGCCAGTAAAATTTTTTTATTAATAATAATTTTTTTTGCCATGGTTGGTAAAATTTTTTTTATTAACAATATTTTTTTATTTTTTTTGCCATGGCTGGTAAATTTTTTTTATTAAAATATTTTAATCTCACCAGATACGGCGAGGGTGGCTCTTGAGCTGGATATTAGAAGCTATATTAAAAATCAAGAAAAAGAAAAAAAAAACTAATTCTCATTTTTGTTCCCAAAATCAAGAAGCTAATTTTTTTTATTCTTGATTATGTTCCAAAACTGATTCTGGGCACAAATTTACAAGAATTTGTGCCTAAAATCAAAAAATTAAACAAACAGATTTTTATTCCCAAACTGATTCTGAAAATAAAAGAACAGAATCAAACACTATTTGGCAAGTTGCCATGCGCAACCTTAACTACGCAAATATTATTATCATTTAAGACTCGCTTAGATTCTTATCCCGCTCCCCTCCCCACCCCCAACACCTCCCCCTCAACACCCCCCCCCCCCCCCGCCCCCATGACAACAGCATCGGCTAGACTGCTGCCACCACCGGCACCGGCATCAGCACCACTACCACCAACATCTGAGCTAATTGGCTACAGAATCCGACATTGCTACCCCAACCACTTTCAGCTACCATTTTGAATTCTCCTTCTCCACATGGCGTTACATCTTCACTCATGGAACTTATGTTGCGGAAGATTCTTCTTACCTTATAGCCTCAAGGCATTACTTCTTCTGTTTGAAAAGTTATTTTTCACAAAGATTTCTCGAATGATTAAATTATTAATAAGACCATTTGGGTTAAAACAATATCTAGTTCACTAGTTGCACTGGAAAAGAGAACTAATTGAACTGAAGTAATGTACTTACACACCTTACGATGAAGAGCCTCGCGTGCACCCCCGGGATAAAGTAGAACGTGAGATTTGGTCGAAAGCAATTTGAAGAGGTTGCTTCCCGTTACAGGAACTGCTCCGAATACTTTCATCCAATCAAGGAGACCAAATTCAGAAAATGGATTTTCCGTTCTTCTGGAGAACAACATTGGGTGACCTACCCCGCGCACCATAACGTTCTTCTCTCTCAAGAATTCTTCAACAAGTGAATAAATCTCAAGTCCCATCAACATGTGATAACCGACCAACAACACCGGTCCTTCAGAAGGAACTCCTGAAAGGCCTCTCACTATTTTCCCATCTTCCAATGTTGAGAATAATACCGAACCGAATGCATTGCGAAATAGTCTGCATTTATCCAACCACAGCATCGGACTGAGATTGACTGGTTGCAATCAATGAATTAGCATGTAAAATGAGCGTTTGTGGAAAGAGTATGACCATCCATCTTTGTGCCGGACCCAAGGAGGCCACTGATAGTGATAGAGTTGGTAATAATAGATCATATTTTTCAATAAACAAATGACATTCAAGTTAAGAACTTTAGGTGTCACAACATGTTTCTTTTGCATATCACGGGACGAGAATGGCTTTACCCTGAGATTTTAGGCATCAGCTGGTGATGAAATCAAAATCATGCACCAATGCAGCAGATCAATTTTGAAAGAGATGCAGCAAAAGAAATAGAAAGTGAAGTAGCAAATAATCAGACACCAAAAACTTGACAACCCCAATTATCAGGTTTGAAACATTTGCTGACTAATTTAGGTCTTCAACCAGACTTAGAAGATATAGGAAAATATTAGTTTCGATTCGGGAAAGATGTCCAAAAAAAAAATCAGGAAAGAGCAATAAACATCAAGCAGAAGTTTTTGTTTGCAGAATTACCCCATTATTTGATTGAATGCTAGTTTGTACTCTGACATACTAGGAGGCAGGAAATCCAAGACATGATCATGCCTCTTCGTTCGACGGTATGTGTTGGTACCTTTGATGACACTCAGCAAATTAATACCATCTTCCTGCAATCTCATTCTAATTACTCGTGGACAAACAGGCAGCACAATAAAGAGACATTTATAGATAAATCTCCTGAAATGCAATGCTCAGTTTATGAGCAGGGAGTGATATTTTGAAGAGCCACACAGTTTCATCATGACATGTATTCAAAAAGAGCACTACCTCACCCAAATAAATAAATATAACTATGAGAGAGATAATAGATTTCACGAAATTGTAAGATCGCATGTATATCTTGCATAAAATCAACGGGAAATTAATTTTCCTATGTTCCAAATTTCCAAAGGAGCTAAGCTTAAGATCTGTCATCAGGCACTAGAATTACACAATGATGTTCTTCTTGCCATTGCTATTTGCTAAGAAGACCAATGAATGTGGATGATATTGCATGCCTTTGGACTTATAAGTGCCGCAGTCAATTTTATTCATTGTCATTCAAAGTCTCAAAATATCATGAGCAGCACTAGAAATAGTAATTGCTGGTACAATCAGTTTAATTCAATGATATGACAAACTCGAAATTAGTTGATTAAATAAGAGGGGTTGATGTGCAAAACACACTTAACTTGATTAAAGACGTTTCCAATCTCAGAAAAAAGCTCTAGTGTTGATTTTTACTATCCAAGCACTGTTGAATCCTATTTTAAGGATAACTCAATATAAGTGCCAAACTATATTTTAGAATGCGCTATATTTATAAAAAGCTCTTTGAGCTTAAAATCTTTCAAAGCAAGCAACTCTAGCTTTACAACATTGAAATAACATAGATTTCCCCTACCAATAGAAGTATATGTCCATTGTCTTTGAAGTAACGAACTCTGCAGTTCTTCAATGACTTCGTAAGCCTTTGGGCTTCATCCCGACTAGGAAGCATGTTATCTTTGCCACTGAATCAATAGAAACCTCTGAGAAAATGCAACTACTTGTAACTATGCTTAAATCAGATACACAATTGTCTCCCTAGTAGAAAAACAACTCCCCATTAATAATCGCATTCCCATGTGCATGCATGATGCATTTATTTATGATTATGTTCATGCTTCGTATATGCATGTATGTTTTGATGCTCTTGCATGGAACATATACTAATGTGCTGAGAGAAACTTCAAAACTACTCACGCAAAGAAACAGGAAAATGGCTGCTACCCCTGCTATGAAGCGAAACCAATTCAAACGAATGCCTGTGCCATTACATATTGGCAAAGGACATATGCCTGATTATCTAAACTAGAAGTACGTCACATGACTGTGCATATTCATATCTATAAATGAGAATTAGGCAGCTTATTTCTCCAGCTGTTGAGAAAGAGTCTGAATGACAATATCATCAAAACCCATCCTGTAGGAATCATGAGGAGCAAACAAATAAAATATAGGAAAAGTGAGTAAATATATTGGCAATGGTTGAGCATCCAAATAAATTGAAGCCTAAGCAAAAAAACATTTTGCTACACAATCTGACAATCATTTTATCATCTCGACAAAGCATGGAAGAGCAAAAACCTGGCAAGAAGAAGCACTTCGGCTTTGACAGCATGAAGACGAGAATTAGTATAAGAGGCAGCTGATTTAAGCAACTTCAGTTTCCAAAGAAGAGTTTCCCTGGTTATCATATCAGCAAAACCCTGAAACAGTGAATTGATTTTTTTTTTTTGGTAAAGGTAAGTGTAGTGAATTGATTATTGGGTCTCGAGATAATCAAGAAACAGCCCAGCAGAGGACAAAAACCAGGAAAAGGTTTAGCGTAGAAGCCTAGAAGGCCAGCTATACATCTATTGTACAGTTTTGAGCAATAAAGATAAACAAGAAAAGAAAATAAGCAAATCCCGGCAGAGAAAACGCCACTTACTGAGAGACGAGGCAGCAAAGAAGTGAGATTGACAGACAATTGTTCAAGTGCCACTCTCGGGGGAAGCATATTATCAATATTGGCGGTTGCAATCTTCACTGGGTCACCTGATTCAGAAAGATATCAAATCTTACTATGGAGAATTCTGAGAGCATTGTGACATATCATCATTTTACACAAAGACCTGAAAGTAGCATATCATACCCACGACAAAGTTTAGAAGATAGGGGAGCATGAAATGGAGATTGTCGGGCATAGCTTCCAATAACGGTAACAGTGGCTGCAGCTGTGAACGGCCAAATGACGTAGCTAACATGATGGAGAAAACAACAGACTTCCTCAGTCTCAAAAAAGGCTTGTAATCCAGAAGAATATGCCCAATTCATGATTTTCTTGCCAATTTGAAAACTAACCTGGATTCGCTAATAAGACTACCAGGTCGATAGTAGGATTACGAGCAGCCACAGCAAGTGCAAGGCATCCTCCAAAGGAATCCCCAACAAGATAAATAGGCTTATGTGGAGATGAGGCATACTCAGCTTTAACGGTTTTCTCAACGAATTTCACCAGACCTAAAAAGTGTAAATACAACGGATCACAAAAGCTCTTTGTCAAGTTCTCAGTGCATACTATTTCATTTCTTATAACGTCAGTTGAGTATTTAGAAGAAAGTCTTCACCCTTTAAAAGGCTTGTAAACCCATATTTAGCAGTGTGAGTCAATAATAACACCATAAGTTTGAGAAGGAACGGCGGGGATCAAGTATTGAATATAGCTGGAAGCTACAGATAAGGACAACATCCTTGCATATGGGACTAAATGGAGTGAAAAATGATTGTAAAATGACATGAATGCACCACCACCCTTTGCATGTTTACGACACCGCTCAAGAACATTTTACTCCACCCTCAGTTGTCAGCACGCACAGCAACTAAAAGGCTTTGAAAGGGAGATACCTTCAAATGGAGTCACATCATAAACAGGGATATGCAAGCATCGAACTTCAAAAGCCCTGCAATTTTAAGGTATCTGCATTAAGATGCTTGGTCATAAGTACAAACAGAATCAGAGAAACAAACAGGCTTCTCATGCATTATTACTTTCCCTTGTAACGCAATTCAACCCCAAAATGCTGGAACATACAAACTCACCTCCCCAGTGCTTTATGGTGCAAGATGAGGCCCAATCCAGTGCCATCAATTCCTGTAGGAAACAGAAATAACTTTTTAAAACATCGGCATATTTTACTTGAGATCCACAAAATTAGGCCCCTATAGAACATAGCACCTGGGTGTCAATTGATGCACGAGTACATTATATTCACTTCTTAAAGTAAAACTAGAATTCCAGTCACTGCTGTAAAATTTCCAGTCAAGCGAGAAGCCAGGCATTACCAGGCAAAAAAAGAAGAACTGGAGAATCATTCAAAGGATGTCCACACTCAACAGGGCAAAACCAACGGGGCGGACCTCCGTCAGGCCTGATCATATCCCTTGCACAGTCAAGATAGTCCTTCACACTCTTAGTTCCATACACATCATCCCACAACACCTTCAAGCTTTTCAGAACAACAGCACTGTTTGCTTCTTTCTCCACCTTCTTCTCTACCACCTCAATCTTCGAAACTACATATCGATTTCCTCCACTCGAAGGACCAATTTTCTCTGTCTCCTCAACAGGAGGAGCTCCATTCAACACAACCAATTTAGGAGATGATGACACTGTTGAGTCACCACCAACTGAACTGCTCGCTTGCACTCTACACCGAAGCCTAAATTGCGAATTCAACACCAAATAAGGCGACACCCGGAAAGTGACTGATGATGTCATAGCAGTGATACAAAGATTGCAACCTTTTTTTCCCTTTTCCAAAGTCAGCAACTTAGAAAGTTTGATCTCCACCAAGAACCACACTTGTAAAAGAACTCAAGAGTCCAATTAAGTCACTGAGAGGCCTTGGGGAGTTCAGTCAGAAGGTTCCTCGGAAAACGCTCAACCAAAAAGAATCCCATATTCCATTCTTGGCGCAAAATAAGCAACAGAAAAACTAAGAAAACATCTAGAAGGAAAAAGGAAAATTGAAACTTGAGGTGCACCCTCAAAGCAAAATGGTTTTCTAATACTATCTAGAATGTACAACTCTAGAAATCTTGTGGTTATACGGTTGACAGGACTGGAGCAAATAAATAGTGAGTCAAAATTAATGTGGAACACAATGCAGCAACAAGAAAAATGAAAGGGGTGATGAGAAAGAGAGAGAAAGAAAAGTACTTCGAGAGGGAAACCATTGTTTGGAAGTTAGCTGGGGCCGGTTCTTTGCTGGCACTTGCAACTAATCGGAAGGTCGTGCGGAGGAGAGAGAGAGAGAGAGAGAGAGAGAGAGAGAGAGAGAGCGAGAGAGAGGGAGGGAGGGAGTTTCCATGTTTTTCCTGGTAAGAGCTCTAGGCTCACACCCCGGAGTGCTGACAGACAAGGGTCCATACTATCCTCTTCGGTTGTAATGTAAAAAGATCAAAAACTGAGCCAAAGGAGAAGTGCAAGGCGCGCTTGTCCCGGAGAGGCTGCGATTTCGTTCACGTAAACGCCGCTTTCAAGTTTTTCTTTTCCTAAAAATAAAATTCAAGAAATTGAAAGATGATGAAAAGAGAAAGACAATAGAGCCCACCATAGCAAAATGAAAAGCCTGGACAATGTCATTTTCAGTTTCAGGTTTACCCGGAGACCAATTTCCGATGCAAGCGATATTTTTTAGAAAAATATTTTTGAAATTATTCTTTTTTTGTCAAACAAAAAAAGCCTTAATTAATGAAAAATATTTTCATTATGGATAATAATTTATATCTAAATATTTTCATAGATAATAGAAATATTTTCCGTTTGCTTATTTTTATAAGCGATACAAACGATTATTTTCAGAAAAATATTTTCAAAATCATCCATTTTTGGTAAAATAAACACACTCTAAAGGTAATAATCTATGGGAGCATATCTCAAGAGTTGCCGATGAGTCATTGAGTCTTGACTAACCTAAGGTTGATTTTTCCATCTTACAAAAAGAGATCTTATAATCGACACCAAAGAGGGCCTAAACAAAATGATAGTAAATGAGAGATATGAACAAGAATTAAGACCACTAGTTTGGACTATCGATCAAAGAAGAATTGCCGAACACAAACTGGTTGTGTTTTGACAGAATGCCAAGTTCATGTCTTGCCTTTCCCTATCAGCTAAGGGTCTCTCTCATTGATTGGGCCCATGCGTCAAGGTAATGAACAAATGTATGCTTGGCAAAGGCATCCACTTTGTCAAAGCCGAAAGAGGAATATAGGAGCAGCCTCATGGAGCCAAAAGTCCATCTTAGTTTTCTTTCTTTTCCTTTTTCGGTTCTTCCTAGGCTTGAAGCTGTCGCCACCTAACTCTTGAAATAAACGTAACTTCATTTGGATTTTGTCAAAAGATTGTCCTTGTCCCGGCCAAAACCCTTAAGGACACGATAGAAAAAAACAAAAAGAAAGAATATCAGTTGAAAACAAATTTTGTCACCAATAGCCGAATGTGCCATGGGGCGGCCGAATGAACTATGCACATGAATGTCATTGCTGCGATTTCTTATCATTTCCGGGTTCAGTTGCTTCCTTGTTTTTTTGGCTCTGTAGTTGTCCCATGTCATCAGAAAGTCCTCGCAAAGACAACAGATAACTTCCGGGAGTTTTGAACCAAAACCAAGTAACAAGAGATGCTATCATGGTTAATGTTGAAAATATGTTTAGAGATTGAGCATGAAAGGAAACTTTCATAATCCAAGTAGGTTTCATGATTTGAATAGGTTTCTTAATTAAGTGGCTTCGTTTCCTAGAAGGGATTTCCTATTTTGGATTTAACTATTGCCTATTTATAATAAGTGTCTTCGTTGTGAAAAGTATCCAAGAGGCGACTTCTTATGAATTACACCCTGAAGCAATCCAAAAGTATTGAACCAAATTGATCTTGTTGTTGAGATTTGTAAATTCCTTCGTGAGATTGAGAGATTAATTCGTGAGAAATTGTGGAGTTAAATATTGTGTGAGTTATTAATTAAGTATAATTGGATTTTGAAAATACTCATAGTGTTTAAGTAACTCGAATATAATTGTAATTTTTATTGTATCATTTTATCTATAGTGGAATATTGTATCGCTTTTTCCTTAGATTGTACCAACCAAACTATAAAAATTTTTTGTCCAATTTATTTTCTTATTCTGTATATTTTATAGTTTTTTTTTGGTAAGGAAAAAAAAAAGCAAACAAAGGCCTGCCGTAATTTTTTCTGTTTTTATATTGGTGTGGAGAACTGGAAAACGGTATGTATCCGCATTAGAAATAGTTATTTAAAAGATTGCCCAGATGCGACTAGCGTGGACACAACCTTATTTACCATTTTATTCAAGACCCTGCTCAAGTATTCTTAGCTAAATAACATTTCGTCTTACATATTTAGTATGGTCCAAATAGCATTCTGCGCCATCGAAAGGAAAAACAGATTAAAAAAGAGGAAGAAGGAGAAGCTAAACCGCAACAAGCAACAAATCCGCTTAGCTACAAGATCAACACGACTCGGCTAGTCATGATTATGTATTGTTTGTCATTGAGGATTCATCGTTTGATAGATGAATTATGGATTTTAGTTGTTGTATCACTCTACACTAAACAGAAACTGGCTTACTACGTATCAATGCATGAATAGTGGCAAGTTGCAGTTGAAGAACAATGCTGAGTACGATGTTGTTGGTTTTGGCGATGTCAAAATCAAAATGCATGATGGTATTGTAAGAACATTAACTAGAATGTGACATTCTAGAATTGAAAAAGAATATGATTTTCTTAAGTGTTGTGGATTTAGCCTTGTGTTGGTATACTTTAGAGGATGAAGTTTATTAGGTCTTAGCTAGCTTTCCTAATGATAATAAGAGAAATCAAGCATAGTAGCCAATATAAGCTCCAAGGGAAGACAATGACGTGTTTTGCCGTAATGAGGTTGGATGTATTTGTTCGAAAATCTTAATTGTGGCACATGCATTTGGGATACAGCGGCGAAAAAAGCCTGGAGGTTCGAGTGAAAAGAATCTGTTGTGTGGTTATTATAAATGTGTAGTTTATATGTTTTATATAGTCTTTCTATGATTATGTTTCTAATTGTACCCAGACTATAACGGATCGCTATTATAAATACACATCATACAATCCTAATTGAGTTGAGCCACCATAAATATTTTATTATTATTTTCTCTCTTACTTTAAGCATCAACAGTTATGTGGCTGAAAAACTAAATATATGTAGGTTCCGCAAATGCTATGACTTAAGCAAACAGCAGAAAGTGCAGTTTTGTACAACCACAGAAATTTTATAGTAGATTCACTTGGATGATCACAAGTCGTCACAGTTTCCAAGGAAGAGTGCCAATATAATAGCAAGCAAGAGTCAAGTTTACACTCGCCTATTCCAAAATATCAACAATTTATCCTTATAATTTATTCAAATTCAAAAATACTCAATTGAAATTGGTCGGCTAAGCTATTGCCAGAAGCTGGTCACTTGCTGCTAAATTGTGAAGAATTGCCTGAATGCTTTGTTCCCGAAGCTCAAACATAGCCCATTTTCATATCCATGGAGCTCAATAAACAAACTTGCCAAAAGTTTCTATTTTATTAAATCGCTTATTAGAAAAAGGAAAAAAATAACTGCATACAGGACATTTAGGTTTCATTTTCCTTTTTTATAGTTACTTCTTTACTTCTCAATAGGATTCGCATACTTCCTACACAAAAGAAGCCCTTAATGCTCGGAAGTCACACAACAATTGATAATTTGCCTGTTGAAATGCTCCAAGTAGATTGACTCCTCCGTCGTAAATGGACACGAGCATCAAGTAAAAACCACAATTATAGGTTTGGAACACGTTGTGCGTGGCAAGGAAAGAGTGATACGTCATCGTTGGATATGTATAATTCCCACAAGGCACTTCATAGGACATGTCCAATTTGCCCGATTGAGGAGGATTAGGTTGCCAAGAGTAATTCCTCAAGAAATATCAAGTCATTTTTTCTTTCACAGCATTACAGGAATTTTGAACAAGAATACTATGATGACTTCCCGAGTCGAAGACAAACCCAACAGGTGTGGTCCGATCTCATTCGGAAAGCTACAAGATCTATTTAGGCGTTTCCCATTGATGCTTATGCCCATGACGTTAACTATGTACTTGCTTACATTAGATATCATGAGTGTCATCTGAACAGTTGAACGGCTACCTACTTGCGCATCGTCCCCAAAGTTAAGTAAAATGGGTATTCTATGAAGGCAAGCAATACGATACTCTTTCTTTAGTCTCCCGCGTATTTTCGAAGGATAGCTCTCCTACCCAAGCCCAAGCCCAAGCCCAATTTTCCGCATAAGGTGTCATTTGTTCCGAGCTTGTCCCATCCAAAGTTGGAGTTGTCTAAGCCGCAAAATGGGTACAGTTTTGGGGAATCCTCTAACGAATCTATGCTGTCCTGAAAGATAAAGCTGTCCAATGCAAACTGCTCCATGCTATAAGTCCCAATACTTCCCATTCCGAGGCACCTCAGATCACAGGCACAATTATCGTTCATATATATATGTGTGTGTGTAACGAACACATAGCGGATGTTCACTAGCATATGAAAATTTTTTATTTACTGTGCAAACCGTCGCGTTGGTTATGTAATACCAGATTGAGTTCGAAAGAAAATGAGGAAACACACTGAGAGAGCTTCGTGTTGAGAGATTGAGAGAAACAGATAAGAGGGAAAAGAGTGTTCGTGTTTGTAAGAGCGATTCGTATGTAGGATGTTTTTTGACTGATTTTATGTTTTCCTCCAAGGGTTCGGTTTCAATTGTGCTTAGATTTGTTCTGTTTTTCTTCTACAGTTGCATGAATTCAAAGATGAGACTCAAGTTTTAACGTCTTGAAACTTGCAGCAGTTTGTTTCCAAATGAAACCAATCTATCACAATGTTGATCGCTTCTTTCACAATATTAAGATTGTTATGCATACTTTCTTGAAGAATGCTAAATAGATTCAAATTCATCGGGTCAGTTGTATTACTAGTTAGTAGTTAATTGTTCCAATTTGATTAGTTTTTGCAAGGACTCAAAGGCCCAGGTAAACTAGCGGTTCCTAATACTCAACGAAATGGTTAGGAGGGACACTGAAATAGCCTCGGCCATCACGGTTTAGATGTTCTGCTTACAAACTAGAGTTATGCAAACTAACTGTCTGAGCTTAGCTTCAACACAATGCTTATTGCAACACAGTTTATTTAGAGTAAGCACCTTATCAAGTGCACGCATATGCAAGTTACTTGCTAAAGGGGATAGGTGATCAATCCAAGTCTTGATTTCACACAAACTCTCCCTTGTACCTCCTCGCAGCCTCCCGACTGTCAATAGTAGTGGTGTAACCTGTTGAATTCTGCTCTGGTGAGGATTTGGCATTCCCATATCGCCTTCTGGCTTCCTTGCTGTCAATTGTTTCAGGGATCGAATCTTTTTGGGGAACTTTACTGCCTAACGAGGGCTTCACATCTTCCTTTGAGAACTCCATTATCTTGCCTGTTTCATTCATCGGTTCAAGCCCCATAACAGGACCACGCCTCTCCCTACCTCCTGTCATGGTCATAGAAAGTGGTTGAATGGTCCTCTCTCCTCTCTCAGACGGGGTATAATTATTTGGCAAAATGGACTCTGTTGGATGGCCAGGCCTAACGGCAGTACCACCTTCTGTGGCTACAGGCAGTTTCGGAATTTTATCACCTTTATAGTGACCACGATCAGGGACTGCGTCCGTGATGGTATTGACAGAGGATGGATCCAGAACTTTCTTGAGGTACTCCATTGCTGTGTCTATGTCGTTCATCGGTTTGCTGAGCTCCATATTGGGAACACGCCTCTCCCAATGACCAGCCATGAGCGTAGATGGCGGTTGGCTGGTTCGCTCTCTCTCAGACGATATATGGTGACTCGGTCGCACAAGCCCTGTTGGATGACCGGGCCTAGCCCCATAAACCCCTTCTGTTGTCACCGGTGGTTTCAGAATTTTGCCAGCTTTAAGGTCACCACAGTCAGTTTCCTCGCCCTTCATGGTATTGGTGATAGGCTTGTGCCGTTCCTTCTCATGGTCACTAGCCTGAGCGTTGCCAGTAGTGCCATAATAACCTGCAGAGACAGGCATCCTGACCTGGTATGGAGCCCTTGGAGCACCATACCCAGATGGTTTGCTCACTTCAGTCTGGATCTTGTTGGGAAATTCCTCTTCCAAAGGCAGCTGGTCGCCGGTAGTGCCATAATAACCTGCGGAGACAGGGATCCTGAGCTGGTACGGGGCCCGCGGAGCACCGAACCCAGATGGTTGGCTCACTTCATTCTGGATCTTGTTGAAGAATTCCTCTACCACAGGCGGCCGGTCATTGCTAGGGATCGAAGGTCCGTGCCGCTTGTTGTTGACTACTCCATAACTCGGGCGGTGCTCATACCTTGGGGGAGAGCATTGTCTGTAGGATTCAGAGAACATGGATGGATGGACGCGTTCAATGGTTGTTTCGATTTTCATGACATAGGTCCCTGGGTTTTGATAAGGGTCACCAGCAATCATTCTTCTTCCCTCGAATTCGTCAAGGGCTGGACGGCACAGCTGCTCCGAGTTGTGGCTCTTTTCAGTTTCCCATGGATCGAATTGATCATGGGGGTTATGGCTTCTGTAGGAGTAACGATTCCCTGCCATAAGTTAGACCGGAGTCTTAGAAGACTTCCTAACTTGGGCTAAAACTACTAAAGCTCTCTCACTTATAAGGGATGTTATTCTCTCCTTTTATAGATGTTCATCTAGCATTCAGCAGGAGCATTAGATTCTAGTATGTTGATTGAGCAAGTATCGTATCATATGCTGGTTTTTCGAATCTTCTGTCTCATCTATTCTTGGAAATCTTTTCACCAAAAGAAAAAAATGATTTGAGGAATCTTGTTCGAGCACTCAATAAAGGGTGAAGTCCAACTTTTAACGGTCAACAAACACATGTTAAGGGAAACAGGAGTCCATGACTGGATAGTCTTGCCAAATCTACCAGATAAATATTTGTAAATAGACAGGATAACTCACCTTTGTAACGATTCAGCAGTCCGCACTTTCAACAAAGGTGAGACAGAAGATGTCTGATCAATCCTAATGCTACCCTCACCTGCGATTGCTAATATTTATCCAACCCGAAAGATGGGTAGAATAGATGCTAAAGCAGATGGAACCTTATCTTTAATGCCTTTGCCTTCCAGAGTGGATAACTCTGAATCTATCATTGATTCATATGTTAGTCTCAAGCTTGGAATCGAGGTCCACATGTTAGGACAATGACATTTCTGCCAAATAAACTGAAACTTCTTTGGTGGAATTTATAAAGTTGAGGAGATTATAATCAGCAAGCCAGCTTAGGAACTACTCTCAAATAAGATCGGACTTTCAGAATTTCGTCAGGTTCGAGCTTATGTAACTCTCTTGTTTATTTATTGCAAGACTTGCCGCTTTGGCTTATACTTTATAGTTGATTTTTTGCCTATGTAGGAGTGTCGGATCGATCTCAACTGTGATCGATGTACAATACCTAAATAAGAATTTTCCAATGAGGTAAGTAGCACCAAGTTAATTGACTGAGAAAGAAATCCGCTAGAATAAAATTGCTTAGGCAGATACTTGGTTTCGGAGGTGCTAGTATACCCAACCCACATTTCTTTGCCTGATAAAGATTCCTTTTTCCACATCCGAATAAAGTTTTGAAGAATCTAATTCCATGATTTCAAGGATTACGATATCCATCAATTGAAATGCTTTCAGATATTTCGGGCTTGTTGCTTTAGAAATACACTGATAGTCTTCTTCAGATTACCCAAAGAGCGCTAACCATCTAGATATCGACAAAAGAAGATTCTGTATTTTTCAATAGGAAATTAGATATACAGGAATGGTGTTTACAAATGTTCATGCTCAGCCGAGACGTAGGCCGGTCACTCTAAATGAAATGCACGAGGCCCAAACTATTTCGAAAGCCATCATGGATTATCAGGGCTCAAATGCCGCAACTTCATGCAAAGGAGAATGTAAGGCTCTATGTATAGTTCTATCAAACATATTCTGCTAAGGGTCCTCTCGCTTCATGAGCAGATACGCCATGCAGCTTTCGACTCCGGATTTTACCTGCAGGTACAACTCGTTTGAGTTTTCTCTGTCCTTCAGTGATTCATATCCCCCCCTTGTCTCTATGGGCTTCCCAAACGGATAGTACAAGCGGCCAGGTATCCTTGGCAAAACCACTGGAATAGAAAGTGCTTCATCCTCCCTAAGAAACAGGACATAATTCGTATTAGTTTCAGAAGAATTTCGCAGTATGCTAAGCGATT
>CM062227.1:38722179-38904737 GCA_031216235.1 Syzygium jambos | reverse complement strand
CAGTATGCTAAGTGATTTTATAATTTCAAGGGCCATCCAAACAAAATCTATACACATAATCTATTGAAGGTCGTGGTTAAAAAGCTACCTCGCTCGTAAAGCGTTGCGAGTAGATTCTCTGATGCAGTTATTGACAAATGGAATCTCCATCAGATCATTGTAATCAAATACCAACTGCCCGTTCAAAGTAACAGTAGCATCATCATCAGAATGCAATGCTGAAGTACACCATAAACACGGGTTTATTTCTAGACTTGCCTCGTGACTCTTTTAATTTGAAAACATTAGACAACAGTGGTCAGATCAAAAGTTCACAAGGAAAATGCATCAAGACCATACTTAATTCAGCCAAATTTATCAACCATGCACGTACTTTAACTAAACTAGCTGAAAATAGTTGAAAGATTAGCCTCGAACTCCGAAGGTGTAAAGCGGAAGGAATAGAAGTGGTGAGCTGTATATGCAATAGTGACAAATCCCAAGAAGTAGAAAGAGATAATGATACAAATAGTCCCTAAATTTTAGCCCAATGTGTAATTTGATCCCTGAATTTTTAATTTATTAATGTAGTCCCTGAACTTTAGGCTAATGTTCAATGTGATCTTCGAACTTTTAATTTGTTCAATATCATTCCTAAACTTTGGCACATGTTCAATTCAATTCATAAACTATATAAAAATATTCAATGTAGTGCTTGAATTTGAATTAATATAACGGACTGCATTGAACATTTTCATATAGTTTGAGGAACTAAATTGAACATGTGCCAAAAGTTCAAGGATGACATTGAACAAATTAAAAGTTCATGGATCAAAATGCATATTAGGTCAAAGTTAATGGACTGTTTGTGTCGTTTTCTCAAGTAGAAATAAAATGCTATTCGAGTATTGATTGCAGAGTCAAGAGCTAAATACCAAACTTTAATCCTGAAATGGAAGAGCTTACTTCCTTGATGTCATCCTCTCCCACAGTTGCAAATGGTACTATTGTGGCGCCAAACCGTGCAGCCATCCTCACAAATTCTGGCTGGTCTGGCCAGAATAACTTGTATTCTTCACCCTACAAATGAAACATAATAGTGCTGAGCTGAACTTAACAAGCATAATTTTATTGAAAATATGGTAATTACGAGTAACTCTACAATCATTACATATGAATCCTCCGGAAACATACACTCTAATAGGCAATGGCAAGACCAAGTTACTCGTGCTCCTAAATACTTTATATGACGAACAACTAAAAATGTGTGTCGCTGAAATGATACTGTCGATATATAATCTTCACATCTTGTATTTAATGCCCTTAAGAGAAAATGTGTACTTACCTACATAAAATGATTATCACTTAAGACTCACTTAACTTCTTAACCACCCCATGTCACCACAACCGGCTAGACCACTGCCACCACCAGCAGTTGCCGCCACCATCTGAGCTAAATGGCTTTAGTATCTGACATCGCAACCGCTCGCAACCGCAACCACTTGCCGGCTGCCATTTCGAATCTTCTTCTGCACGTGGCTTTACATCTTCGCTCATAAAACTTATGTTGTGGAAGGTCCTTCTTACCTTATAGCCTCGACCCATGTTCTATTTGCAAAATTATTTTTCACAAGATTTCTTTGATGATTAGATTATTAATAAGATCAGTTGGGACCCACCCATCGGTGGCCGCGTTGGTTTGCGCTCAGTTCCTTTCACAAGAGTCCTGGATTCAAACTCGCCCGTCGGTAATTTAAGTGGGGGGTCATGGCGGTGAGATGCTGCGCTAGCCCCCCTCGAGGACTAGTCGGGCATCACCGCTGGTTTGAGCCCTAGCTCGCCGGCCGCGCGGACACCTCGATTATCAAAAAATAAAAATAAAAAAGATCAGTTGGGTTAAAACAGGATCAGATACAGGAGCTACACTGCACAAGAGAACTAATTAAACTGGAAGTAAGGTACTTACTCACCTTATAATGGAGAGCCTCACGTATTCCACCTGGATAAAGCAGAACATGAGATTTGGTCGAAAACAATTTGAAGAGGTTGCTTCCCGTTACAGGAACCGCTCCGAAGACTTTCATCCAGTCAAGCAGACTAAATTCAGAAGATGGATTTTCCATCTTTCCGGAGAACAACTCCGGATGAGCTACCCCACGCACAATAATGTTCTTCTCTCTCAAGAATTCTTCAACAAGTGAATAAAGCTCAGGTCCCATCAACACGTGATAACCGACTAAACAACACCGGTCCTTCGGAAGGGACCCCTGGAAGGCCTCTCACTATCTTCCCATTTTCTGAAGTTGAGAATAATGCCGAACTAGATGCATTGCGAAATAGTCTGCATTTATCCGACCACAGCATCAGGCTAAAGATTGATCGGTTGCAATTAATGAATCAGCATGTAAAATGAACATTTGTGGAAAGGTATGACCCAGTACAAAAAAACATGAATTTTGCCACGAAAATTTGCGACGGGTAACTTTTCGTCGCTAATTTACGACGAAATTTGCGACGGATAAAAAAATCCATCGCAAATTTCGTATTTTTCGTCGCTAATTTGCGACGGAATTTACCACGAAATTAAAATTTGTCGCAAATTAGTGACAGAAAAAAAAATCCGTCTCAAAATCCGTCGCAAATTTGCGACAGAAAATAAAAATCCATCGCAAATTTGCGACGGTAAAAAAAATCGGTCACAAATTTGCGTTGGAAAAAAAATCCGACGCAAATTTGCGACGGAAAAAATAAATCTTGCGACGGAAAAAACAATCCGTCGCAAATTTGCGCTGAAAAAAATCCAACGCAAATTTGCGATGGAAAAAAAAAATCCGTCGCAAATTTGCCCCGGAAAAAAATCCGACAAAAATTTGCGCCGGAAAAATAAATCCGTCGCAAATTTGCGACGGAAAAATAAATCCGTTGCAAATTTGTGACGGAAAAAACAATCCGTCGCAAATTTGCCCCGAGAAAAAAATCCGTCAAAAATTTATTTAAGATTTATTTATATATTAAATAAATTGTTTGATCTCAAAGATTCACTCGTTTGAGGAAAGCATTAACATTTGTATTGCATCTACTTGTAGGTCAACAATGATTCTTTTCCCGTGGAAAACCGTTTGCCCTTTAAACGTCTGGCTGATGGTTCCAAGAGAGTTCGGGTTCCCCATTTTCTGTGCCAACAGGTCAAGTCCCTCACCTACATATCTTCTAGTGGTTGTAATGTAAATGTCAATGCCGTTTCTTAGATACAGCTCCTTTTCTCTTTCATGTGAGCAAATGGAAAATGAATTTACAATCGCAAGTCTGATTATTGATTAGATAACAAGCAAATAGATGGACATCAGCATTACTGTCACGAGAGTATCTTGAAACATTGTATTTGCATTCTATTACTGGTTATGAAATAGAATAGGGAATCATATCATAACATTGCCTCACATGTTGACCATATTTACTCTTCTCTTTTTTCCAAGCAGCGATTTGATGTTGATAAGAAGCAGAGAAGGAGGCTGCCGGGTAATGTACTTGCAGAATGATTATACATGTGGATAGTTTTGACAATTGACATGGTGATAGCTTCACTTGTTTGAAGTCATATTACTGCTGAGGCAAGGCCCTCTAGACTGACTTCTTGCGGGATCCAACATTATTGCCGGTTGCTGATGCCTTGTAGAATTCCTTTAGGCATTGTGTGGCCCCCTGGTCACTATACTAGAAAATACTCTGGAGCTTAGCTTCAGCAACGCAACTTCATCATTCTAAAATAAAGTTATCAACCTATGTAATTTCTGTGCAAACTGTCTTCGTATCGGAGTTTCATGGAAACACTGTAATTTACTGAGAATTTATATTCAAGCATGAACTATTGCTGCTAATATTCATGTACTTGATATCAAAGGTTAGAAGGAACTCCGCAAGGTTGAGTTTATGGTAGATATACCAGGTTTCAGCCGTGGATTAGATACAATTTGCATTGTACCAGTTGTGATTATGACGCATATGATTATCTTAACTAGTAGGAGGCCAATCTGTAATGAATTTTTGCTTCACATTCGCAACTATTTTTATAGTTCGTTGCTAATTTGCGACGAATTAATAAAAATTCGTCTCTAAATTCGTTCCAGAACAATGTTAGTGGCAAAAGTAAAAATTTTTCGTGGCAAATTAGCGACGAATTTTGCCACGAATCAGTTTGTCGCAAATTATTGACAAAAGAAAAAAGAATTTCGTGGCAAATTAGCAACGAATTTTGCGACGAAAAATTAGCGACGAATTTTGCTGACGAATAATTAGTGACGAATTTTGTGACGAATAATTAGTGACGAATTTTGCAACGAAAAATTAGCGACGAATTTTGCAACGAATTTTTTTCGTCGCAATTTAGCAATGAAAATTGAAAAATTCGTTGCAAAATTTTACGACGGCCTATTAGCGACGAATTTTTTTTCCGTTGCTAATTTCGTCGGAAACTCATTTAGCGACGAATTTTGCCAATTTTTTTGTGGCAAAATTCATCGCTAAAAGAAACTTTTTTTGTAGTGAAATTTGCGACGAATTTTCAGATGGATAGTGTTCGTGGCTAATTTACGACGAATTTTGCAACGAATTATTTGCGACGAATTTTGCAACGAATTTTTTTCCGTCGCAATTGAAGTTTTCCGTCGCAAAATTTTGCGATGCGCTATTAGCGACGGAATTTTTTCCGTCGCTAATTTCGTCGCAAATTCGATTTGCGACGAATTTTGCCAAATTTTTCGTCACTAATCCCATGTTTTTTTGTGCTGGGCTCAGCGATGCCACTGATAGCATTAGAATTGGCAATACTAGACATATTTTCAATCACAAATGACATTCAAATTAAGAACTTGACTTGCGATTGAAGTTTGATTTGGGGGAAATCTCCTCTCAATCTTTTCTTAACCAAATTAATGAATTTTCTTGCTCTTCTATTTACAAATCAATGAATTTTAGAAAACAATTAAGGACCATTTTACTCATATTTGTTGAAATATAAAGAAAAAGGAAAGGAGAAAATTCCAATTTGTTGGTCACCTTGTGGTTTCACAATATGTTTGTTATTCGGGGGCTATCTTTTTGGTTTCGACTGGAGAATCCCCACGGAAACGAGACAGATATGATCCCGACCCTGCGTTTTTTTAACCCTAAGCGACATGTATTGTGAACCCGAAGGAGAATCAACTCTTGACTCGGACCTAATCATAAATATCTTTGACCCAAAAGCCAAAAAAAATTCGAACCTTTTGCTCTTGACTGACTCGACCATTGACTTGCTTCTGGGTTCTTCCTCCACCGTCCCAAAAGACTCGTGTAAATGGATCGCCATCCAAAAAGTCACCCACGGCTCCGAATTGGACCACGTTTATCTAAGCATACGTATCAAGAAAGAAACGATTTTTCAGATTGACTGAGCGGTCAGGAGATTGATCTATGCGCATGAACTGAACCCGTGAAAAATCGGATTGTTCGCATCACTGGCCGTTCGCATTGCTAGCTGCAAATAACTTCCGCAAGTAGACCACCCGAGGGTCGGACTTATGTTTGTGTCTTACCTAATCTACGAGGCTAATGCAATGTTCCATGGCGTTCTAAGATGAGCTTTCTCTAGCAGTGAGAAAAAAAAAATGACATGAAGGGTGAAGTAGTATCCATTTTCCTAATTTTAAGCATGCATTTTTATTTTTACAATATGCGATTATCCACTGACTGATTTTTTCAGCAAAACCAAACCAAATGCGTGGAAATCTGGAAAATTAATTCGCAGGAAATGCCTTCGCCCAAACAAACTCATCTTTAGTTCTATCGTGTTTTTGTATCGACACGGCATGAAAAGTTTGCTCCAATTGGCAATGGGCCCATGGCCACGTGGACGGCTCTTCGCTGATTGACTGAAGTTCCGATGCCCCGAGTCAAGGCCCAAGTCCCGCAACGACTAAAATTAAACCCCACTTCGTCTCTTTCTTTCCGTGGACCAATCGAGTTTGACCCTTTTCCTTTCGGCAACCTCCCTCGGAGGGTTTCGGAGAGATTTCTGTTTCGTGTCATTTTCGTTCTGAAAATTACTCAGAAGTTGCGTCCATTTGGTGGACCATTTACCGCAAGACAGTGACGTTCTGATTTTTGGTTCTTCGGGTTGTCCCTTTCTCTTTCTATTTTTTCGCCTCCTGACATTGCAGGACACCGCCCCGATCTTGCCAACGATTTAAAAATCCTACAGTGAGCGTCTACAGTTAGTATGTACACCGTTCGCCCGCGCAAGGGAAATAGATGAACACAGTACAGAACACAAGGAACGCATGTAACTCATGCATGCGACAGGGACGAGGAATCAATCCATTACACGCGATGAGATTGTCGTTGAACGAGAGAGTAACTCGAGAAAAGAAGATTTCCCTAAGTCCAAAAATTGTTGCAAGCATACATTTATATTGCAAAATTGCGCACTACCCGCAACACTAGCTTTAGCCTAGTCACATCATCAATCGGCTTAATTTACAAAAAAAAGGCGAAGAAGAGACAGCCGAGATGCCATTGCCATCTAATGTACTTCTTCCGAGAGAAGGTTGAAGATTTATTTGCTCTCTGTATCCTCAAATCCCTCAATATCCATAGCCTGGGACAGCGGTGAAAGAAAAAACAATCGTGTCAGCTTAGCATGCGTATCAAGTAACGAAAGCATGAACTACCATCTCATTTGAAGGTTCAGAAGGGAAATTTACCTGAGTTGTCCATGGGATTGCCTGCCGGAATTGGTTCAGCCTCCTTGATCTCTACGACTACGCAATCTGACATCAAGAAAGTTTTTGCCACAGAAGCTGCATGCTCCAAGCAACACCGAACCACCTGATCAGAGGAAAAAAAACTTTTTCAGGCTAAGCCAACCTTATTCGAGCAGAGAGAACTAGATTCTCTTCCAGAAGTAGAATAAGCACGTTGAAAGACGAGAAGACATATCCAAAGGCTTATTAGTTCTCCTATGCAGCCATTGAAAAGCAGATCATATCAGGTTTCACGTTCTTCGAAAAGTCATACCTCACAAATTCAAAGTTTCGATATCACTGGCTTCAAAGCTACACATATTACATTGGTTATTGCAAAATTACAAACATGCACAACCAATTCTCATAGCTAAAAGTTCATTTTGGAACTAGCTTTAGGCACACTACCAGATTAATGACCAGCTGCCACTTTACCTCAAAAGAGGGAATAATCAGGGAAGTAGCACCGATGAAAAAAGGACATCCTGACAGCAGCTCATTATTCCCACCTTTTCAATCCAAATGTTCAACCAAAAAAATCCAAATGACACTGAACACTAGAGCTCACCTTAGTGGGATCAATGATTCCAGCAGCCATTAAATCTTCATATTTGCCGGTTGCAGCATTATATCCGTACTTAGGATTGTCACTCAAGAGAATCTGGGGTAAGATTAAAAATGAGTCATCAAAATCAACCAAAAATGAGGCTAAACAATTGTATCTATGAACCAACAGCAGAACTTACCTTCTCACTCACCACACTTCCATTAACACCTGCGTTTTTGGCGATCAACTTCAGAGGGTAACCCAAAGCTCGCTTAACGATGTCTGCCCCAACCTATGATCAATAAAGATAATTTGGATCAAAACCTATACTGCTGTGAGCTTATCTACAAGATGACTAGGCAGCAAACATACTCAGAGGAGGCTGGGGGCTTTAAGTTTATATTTTGTTTTGTACTCTGTGCCAAAGGCATTATCGAGAAAGTTTTCATTAGGAAAAGAAAATGAAAACGGAAAATTTGAAAACTTTTCAGAAACCAAACTGGCCCTAGATGTTTTCCATCTTTTTCCTCCCAGGAATGGAAACTGCATATGGACCACGTAGAGACTTTAGTCATTACTACTCACTCCAGTTGTGAACCTAAAAGTTTACCTTTTCTTCATCATTGTCAAGCGTGTCCTTGATGGCATCAACCTTTGATGCAAGTCTCAGCAAAGTGCAGCCACCACCAACAACAATTCCCTCCTCGACAGCAGCCTGATAACCAGAAGCGGTGAAGTCAGCATTTTTTTTTTAAGTCCATTGATAACCCGTAACATACAAGTTGACTTGGCTAGTAACATAAATTTCATAAGAGAACTTCTGCAGAAAATGCAAATTACCTTAGTAGCATTGAGAGCATCTTCAACTCTCAATTTCTTTTCTTTTAGCTCTGTCTCGGTTTGTGCTCCGACCTTCAAAAGTCGACACCAAATCATTACGCAGAGTAAAAGACCACGTGTAAAGCTGAATGCTAAAGTAAACTAATGTTTACCTGTAGGACAGCAACGCCACCAGAGAGTTTTGCAATCCTTTCATTGAGCTTTTCTTTCTCATACTCTTGCTCCGCAGCCTACAAAAAGTAAGATGCATGTATGCATCAGTGCCTGCCTGCCTTAGCGTGTATGTGACTGTATGTGTATGCCCCAAACAGACACAGAGAGAGAGAGAGACCTCAATAAGATTCCTAATCTGAGCGACCCTTTTAGTCACTGCTTCCTGGGTGCTTCCATCACCAACAATTGTACTTGTGTCCTTTGTAAGCACCACCTTTGAAGCATGCCCTAGCACCTCCTTGTCAGCTTTATCCAGGGTAAGGCCCACCTCCTCTCTAATGACAGTCCCTGCAGGTATGTCCAAGCGCATCAGCCATAATACAGGAAAAGAATTGGCAGAGCAGCTCCTATGCGCCACACAGAAGGCCAACTATATCGGAATAAGGGCCAAGAAGGATGCATACCTCCTGTCAATATAGCAATGTCATCAAGGTATTGACTTTTGCGCTCTCCAAATCCAGGAGCTTTAATGGCAGCAATCTTCAAAGCTCCTCTCAGTTTGTTCACGACAAGAGTTGCCAAGGCTTCCTGTTCAATGTCTTCTGCAACGATCAATATGGGGTAACTACCTCTAATGGCATCTTCCAAGACATTAATCAGATCCCTTGCATTTGTTATCTTCTTATCTACAAGAAGCAACTGCACAAACATAAACAATTTGAGTGAAAAGCAGAGGTAATAACATTCGTTATTCCACTGTCTGAAAGGTGAAATAGAACAAGGATTCACACCCAAGCAACATACCTTGCAATTCTCATACTCAACAGCCATTTTCTCGCTATCAGTCACAAAATAAGGCGAGATGTAACCGCGGTCAAATTGCATTCCTTCAACAACGTAAAGGCTGTTATCAGCGCTTTTTCCCTCTTCGAGAGTCACAACACCCTTCCGACCCACTTTACTCAATGCTTCAGCTATCATATTTCCAACTTCATCGTTGTTTCCTGCACTAACGGCAGCAACATCTGCCAATTCACTATCCTCGACCTCCTTTGAGATTGATTTCAACTCACCCACAAGAGCCTTGGTTGTTTTCTCAATGCCACGGGTAATGAGGACAGGGTTTGCCCCTGCAGCAACCACCTTGACACCTTCAGCAATAAGACCCTGTGCAAGAACAACTGATGTTGTTGTACCATCACCAGCCAAGTCATTGGTCTTTGCAGCTGCCTGCCTCACTAGTTTGGCACCGATGTTTTCAACGGGATCCTCTAGCTCAACCTGAGGAGAGAATCCAAAAGTCAGGAAGTTTCAGTGTTGCAACATGAAAGTGCTTAAATATATTCAGATAGGATAACATGCAGACCATTAACAAAATTAGTTGCGATCCAGTTCAGATGCTTATGATAGATCAACAATAACCCAGATATTTGTAAAAGCCTTTCACATAACATCACTTCAAATTAGGCCCATCAAAAATTTATTAGTTTAGATACCTCTTTCGCCACCGTGACACCGTCATTAACAATTTTTGGGGAACCATACTTGCTCTCCAGGACAACATTTCTTCCCTTCGGACCAAGAGTAACCCCAACTAAATCTGCAAGCTTGTTTACTCCGGTCTGAGAAGAAAGAAAAACAAGAGGATTGACATATCTGAAGCAAGCCTATCACAATTCAGAAAACTTACAAATACTCAAAGACTCACTTGCAACTTTTTGATAGTTGATCCATCCTTATTAAAGTACAAATCCTTTGCCATGGCACAGATTTTGGGCTCCCGTGATTTCCTTAGGCTGACGCTCCGCCTTCTACCAAATGAAGAGGAAGAAGAAATGGAAGAAACAGAAGACAACTTGTCCAGTGAAGTTGCTATTTTCTTATCCATCACGCGATTGCCAGGAGCAGCCAAAGTGCCAGCTGAAGACATGGCCGCGAAAGTTGACGCCATTTACTCCTCAAGGCTGAAAATACAGGACACCAAGTTTAACCTCGGCCGAAGCAAGCCAAGAACGAATAGCCCAAGGAGCACAAGGAAACAATCAAAACACTCGAGTGTGACAATGGACGAAAACTAATCATGAGCAGAGATGATTCCAGAGTCTACGCGCAAAGTGACTTCGCGCCGAATGCTCTCTATATGGGCGGCTCAAAGCCAACAGAAATCGCATGCCCCGGAGTTCAATGACGGCTACTAGTCGAAGCGTTCACGACACCTTTAGTCAGTGTCTCATCTACTCCATTCCCATCAAGAGGGCACTAACGAGAGGCCAATCTCTTCAACTGCGAGTCCAAGCACAACATAGCAACCACAAAAGGAGCAACGAAATGCCCGAGAACGCAACGGGATGCTTCATTCCGTCCATCGCAGAAAGGCAGGAATTCCAAGCCCCTCGAATCCTAGAAACGGCGGAACACAGCGCGTACGAGAAGGGAGGGAGCGATCGAGAGGATGAGATCCGGCTTTACCTCCGGCGGCGAAGGGAGACGGGGCGGGAAGGAGAGGGAGCGCGCCTAGGGTTTACCGAGGCTTTGGATAAGCGGCGCTTCCAGGTACTTTCGACAGCGTGAAGGGGCGCGGTAGCAGTTGACGAGGTTTTATAGTGGGGAAGGGGGCGATGGAGAGGAGACCGTGCAATCCTACATGCTCCTGAAGGTTCGGCTCGATCGGGACCGTTTATCTCGGAAGAGTCTAGAAACCTTTCGATAGATATGCTTGTTCCCTTGTGCCTCGCCACGTGTGTGGAGGTCCTCTCCTTTTCTCCTTGGCAAGCTTGGTTTCAATTTTTGTTTTTTGGACGTCTATTTCTTGTTTCTTTCTTACTTTTTTTTCTGTTTTTTTTTTTCTTGCTAGAACTTGGAAGTGCGATCTTTTTTCAGCCAAATTCGGATCTCCTAAGTTTATTTTGCTGCGGAAAAATGCTGATAATTACCGTTAAAGTCCGGTTATTTGACAATTACGGCAAGTTAATCGGAAGATCCACGTCAATGGGCGAGACGGATCGAGTTAAGAAAGATGAGATTAATTTATATGGTTATGCGATACTTTCTAATAGTTGTGTTGAATCCACACCGAAAGATGATTGGGTTGAGTCACGAGAGAAGAGAGGTTCAAATAACTGAAGACGCATTTATGAATCTTGACGTAACTTGGTTCGCTAAATGTAATGAGAAATAACTTATTCATGTTCTTTCTAGCACGCTTGGCTCTTGCGAGAAATATTCATTTTGTGGCATCTTTCCAAATTATTCCTCCAATTGATGTAGGTTAAGTACGGCTTTAGTCCTCTAAGTTTCATCATTTGTTCAATTGGTCCTCTATTTTTATTTTGAGTCTCTAATTTTTTTGATTTGTGCAATTTGGTCCTCTAAGTTTTATCTTATGCGATCAAATCATCTAACTTTCTCAGTCTAGTGCAATCAAATGTTTTGGTCAATCCATTGTGATGACTCAAAGTTTCAAACTCGAAATTAGTTGATTAAATTACTAGAAATAGTAAGTAATTTTATTTTTAGTTTATTCAGTGATGTGGCAAACTCAGAATTAGTTGTTTAAGTAAGAGCGGCTGATGCAAATACGACTAAACATGCGATTTCCATCCTAGCAAACAAGTTGTAGTGTTAAATTTTACTATCCAAGCACTGTTGAAGCCTATCATAATGATATCTCATTATAAGTGCCTAACGATATTTTGAAATGAGCTATCTTCATAAAAAGCTCCTTTAGCCAAAAGTCTCTTAAAACAAGTAACTCCTTGAGCTTTGCAACATCGAAAATAACACATATTTCACCTACCCATAGAAGTGGATGTCCATTGTCTTTGAAGAAACGAACTCTGCAGTTCTTCAATGAATTCGTAAGCCTTTGCGCTTCATCTCGACTAGGAAGGATGTTAATCCTTGCCACTGAATCAATAAAAACTTTTGAGATAATGCAACAATTTGTAAGTATGCTTAAATCTGAGACACTAGAGTCCCTCCAGTGGAAAAACAACTCCCGATTCATAATCACATTGCATGCGTGCATGATGCATTCATCTATAGTTATGTGCATGCCCAGTGTAAATACATGCACGTTGCGATGCTCATGCATGGTGGCATATACTAATGTTTTGGTAGAAGCTTTAAAACTATTTACCAGTAGAAACAGGAAAAATAACAATATTGCCAAACAAATGCCTGTGCCACTACATATTGCCAAAGGACATATTTCTGCTTATCTAAACTGAAGGTACTTTACATGACAGTGTATATTTATATTAATAAGTTCAGAATTAGGCAGCTAATTTTGTCCAGTTGTTGAGCAAGAGTCAGAATGACAATATCATCAAAACTCATTTGAAAGGACTCATCAAGAGTAGTGAAAAGTAGATATTGCCAATGGTTCAACATATACAGAAGCTACCAAATAAAGCGGAAACCTAATCAAAATAATTTGCTACACAATCTGACAATCATGTCATCATCTTGACAAAGTGTGGAGGAGGAAAAACCTGGCGACGAGAAGCACTTCAGCCTTGACAGCATGAAGACGAAAATTAGTATAAGCGGCAGCTGATTTAACCAACTTCAGTTTCCAAAGATGAGTTTCCTTGGGTATATCAGTAAAAACCTGAAACAGGGAATTGATTATTGGGTCTCCTGATAATCAGGAAAGCACCCAACAAAGTACAAAAACAAAGAAAAAGTTTAGAATATGAGCCTAGTAGAAGGCCTGCTATACATTCTCTTGTAAAGTTTCTTGCAGCAAAAGACAAGCGAGAAAAGAAAATAAGCAATTTTTCAGCAGAAAAAATGCTACTTACTGAGCGACTAGACAGCAAAGAAGTGAGGTTGACTGACAATTGTTCAAGTGCCACTCTTGGGGGAAGCATATTATCAATATTGACAGTTGCCATCTTCATTGGGTCACCTGATTCAGAAAGAAAAATCATATCATATTATGGACAATTCTGAGAGCATGTGACATATCATCATTTTCCACAAAGACTTGAAAGTAGCATAACATACCCAAAACAGAGCTTAGAAGATAGGGGACCGTGAAATGGAGTCCATCGGGCATAGCTTCCAATAAAGGTAACAGTGGCTGCAGCTGTGAATGGCCAAATGACGTAGCTACATGATGGAGAAAAGAACAGACTTCCTCAGTGTCTCAAAGAAGACTCATAGCCAGGAGAATATACCCAATTCAAGACTTGCTTGCCAATCTGAAAATTCACCTGGATTCACTAATAAGACTGCCAGGTCGGTGGTAGGATTATGAGCAGCCACAGCAAGTGCCAGGCAACCTCCAAAGGAATCCCCAACAAGATAAATGGGCTTATGTGGAGATGAGGCGTACTCAGCTTTAACAGTTTGCTCGACAAATTTCCCCAGATCTAACATGAGTAGATACAACATCAAGTTCTCAGTTAGTCTTGCATGCTATTTCATTTCTTCTAGCATTAGTTGAGTATTAATAGAAAGTCCTCACCATTTAAAAGGCTTGTAAACCCACATTTAGAAGTGTGCATCATTACCAACATCATAAGTTTGAGAAGGAACCACAGGGATGGAGTATTGATTATAGCTTGAAGCAAGGACTAAGTATAATATCCATGCATGTGGGTCTAAGCGGAGTGAAAAGTGAGAATTGTAAGATGATATGAATGCACCGCCGCCCTTTGCATTTTTACGACACAGCTCAAAAACGTTCCACTCCACCATAAGTTGATGTCATCTTGCACAGCAATTAAAAGAATTTGAAAGGGAGACACCTTCAAATGGAGTCCGATCATGGACAGGGATATGCAAGCATCGAACTTCAAAAGGCCTGCAGTTTTAAGGCTTCTGCATTACAATTCTTGGTCACAAGTACAAATAGAATCACAGAAACAAACACCGCTTTTTGTGCATCATTACTTTCCGTTGTAACACAATTCACAACCCCAAAAAGATGGCACATACAAACTCACCTACACAGTGCTTTATGGTGCAAAATGAGGCCCAATCCAGTGCCATCAAGTCCTGCAGGAAACAGTACTTATGTATGAAAAATTCTGCTATACTAGTATTGTTTTGCCTAAGACTCAAAATTAGGCTCCAATATAACACAGTAGAGAGTATCAATGGATGCACAAGTACATTAATCACTTCGTAAAAGCTACAAGAATACTGTTGAAACTAGAATTCCAGTCATCTGCTTATAGCCCTGCAGTAAAATTTCCAGTTTTGCACCCATTTCAAGCGAGAAGCTAGGCATTACAGGGCAAAAACAAGGAGCTGGAGAATTATTCAAAGGCTGTCCACACTCAACAGGGCAAAACCAATGAGGCAGACCTCCGTCGGGCCTAATCATATCCCTCGAGCATCAAGATAATCCTTCACACTATATGTTCCATAAGCATCATCCCACAACACCTCCAAGCTCTCCAAAAAAGAGGTAGTTTCTGCTTCTTTCTCCACCTTCTTCTTCTTCTTCAGCACCTCAATCTTATAAACTTCATAGTCATTTCCTCCAGTCAAAGGACCAATTTTCTCTCTCCTCAACGGGGGGAGCTCCATTCAATACAACCAGTTCAGGAGATGATGACACTGTTGAGTCACCACCAACTGAACTTCTCGCTTGCGCTCTACACAGTGGCCTGCATTCCCAATTCAACACTAAATAAGGCGACACCCGGAAAGTAACCAATGATGTCATAGCAGTGATACAACTATTGCACCCTTTTTTTTCACTTTTCCAAACTCAGCAGCCTAGAAAGTTTTAAATCCACCAAGAACTACACTTGTCAGAGAGCTCAAAAGTCCTAGGAAGTCACTAAGGGGCCTTGGGGAGTTCAGTCAGAAGGTTCCTTGGAACACTCTAAATCAGAAGAATTACGCATTCCATTCTAGGCCCAAAAGAAACAACAGAAAAACTGAGAAAGCATCTAAAATGCAAAAACAATTGAAACTTGAGGTGCACCCTCAAAGTAAATGGTATCATAACACTATCTAGAAGATACAACTTGTAGAAATGCTATGTTTATCGGGTGGACAAGAAATGGAGCAAATAAAGTGGAAATTAATGTGGAATAGATTGCAGCAACAAGAGAACTGAAAGGGTTGATGAGAAAGAGAGCGAGAACAGTACTTTGAGAGGGAAACTATTGTTTGGAAGTTAGCTGATGTGTTTCTTTGTTGGCACTTGCAACTAATCGGATGGTTGTGTGGAGAGAGAGACAGAGAGAGGTTTCCATATTTCCTGGTAAAGCTCTAGAGGGAGGGTGGGAGCGTTTCCATTTTTTCTGGTAAAGCTCTAGCCTGACAGAAAACTGTCGCAGGCCAAAAGTTTCCTGATTGAGGACAAGCCATGCGGTGCCTAATGAGCCGGATTACCAAACCAAACTTCGTTCGCTAGATCATTTCCAATGAGAGTATGGCGAATCACCATCCTATAATTGATTGTACCACACTCAATTTAGCTCATACGTCTTGTACGTCGAGCGAGAAATGCATATCACTTCGGCATAAGTTTCGGCCCGCTATGGCCTTCATAAATGGAGCGACATTAGCTCCCGATCAGATTGTGCACAGAAGACCACCCTCGCCTTTAAAATTCCTCTAAGATTATAATCACCACATGTTTCCAGCACAAGAAGGCTTATCTCACCCTCACGAACTAGTTTGTATCGACCTTTTTGTATCTCTCACACTTTACTACCGCAAAGCTCCACGTTTCAGTTCACTTTCAATTGGGAAAAATCGGACCATGACCCAAGATTCTGTCATGTCCTCTTCGGTTATACAGTTCAAAACTGATTACTGAATGAGAAGCGCAAGGCTTGCTTGCTCTGGAGATATTGTCATTGCGGGTGTATTCACGTAAATGCCATTTTCAGGTGTTCTTTTCCTAAAGACGTAATTCAAAGCCTCGAGAGATGATGAGAAAAAGAGTGGAGCCCACCATGGCAAAATGAGAAGTTTGGACAATGTCATTTCCAGTTTCAAGTTTTTACCCAAAGGCCAATATTGGGCTTCCATTGGCACAATTCAGTCCATGTTCACAATATTTAAGTTCCCTGGTCATTAGTTAACATTCTCCTAATATGAAAAAAATACTTGCAACCAAAAGATTTTACATTACGAATAACATTTAAGTTAGGAGCCAAAAAAAAAATTCTCAAACAAATGGCAACTGGCCTCTTTTTCAGTTGCATTAGACTATGATTTCTTTAAAAAAGATGGAGCAACAAAAAGAGAGTTCGCTTTAGATCTTTCGATATTGACTAGAGGATACGAAGCGTATTGATATGGTCTAGATATAACTTGCAAAGTTAATTCTCCTCACATGCAAACGATCTCATGTTTGGATCAGTCATCTGAATCTTGACTAACCTGAAGTTGGCTTTCCATCTTGAAACAAAAATTATTGATGCTAACGAGGGCCTAAACAAAATAACAGCAAATGAGAGACATGAACAAGATTTAAGACCACTAGGTTGGCCTATCAATAAAACAAGAATTGCCGATCACAAGCTGGTTCTGTTTTTCGATTGAAGGCCAACATTCATGTCATGCCTTTCCCTTGTCACCAAGGTTCTCGCACATTGATTTGGCCCCGCACCTTAGGGGGAAAACCACAAATGTATGTTATGCGGAGGCATGAACCTTGTCAAAGCCGAAAGAGGTACATAGGAAAAGAGCAGCTCCACGAAGTCCAATATTTTCTTTTCTTCTCTTTTTTCCAGTTTTTCCTAGGCTTGAAGATGCCGCCATCTGAATCCCAAGATGAGCCTAACTTCGTTTACATTTTTAATAAGATGATTGTCACTGTCGAGTCCAAAACCCATTAAGAAAACAATGTATTAAAGCAACGGCTCTATTTATTTCGCAAAAAATGAATGATTTAAAAAGCATTTTCTTTTTAAAATGATCACTTGTATTGCTTACAAAACAAGCATGACTTGAAAATATTGTCTTCCATTGCATTTTCAGTTTTGGTATGGACTAGACCTGTCAAAATGGGTCATAAACCCATTTCTTAACCCATTTATTAGTAAATGGGTCATAAATGGATTAGTTATATTTAGTAAATGGGTCATAAATGGGTAGAAGTCTTATATTAGTGTTAAATGGGTCATAAATGGGTCGCAAATGGGTCATAAATGAATTTACAACTGATTTAAACTCAACGCATTTCTCTCACCCTCACTCAATCTTGCACTCACTCATTCTGCACTCTCATTTCAGCTTGGGTATGAATTTTTCTATATTTAATTAAATATGGAAGTATTTTAGCAATATGGGTCTAATCAGGTATGGGTTGGGTATGGGTCGAGTTGGGTATGGGTCAACAAAATTGCATTGCGCATAAATGGGTCATAAACGGATTAATGGGTCAATTTGGGTCGGACCATTTATGACCCGACCCAAACCCGACCCGACCCACCCATTTGACAGGTCTAGTATGGACCCACAACCCAACTCTCTTCTTTTCTCTAAAATGTTCATGTATGTTTTTTTAAAGAAAAGAGAGTTGGGTTACTTTCTTCGCATATGACATGTATTCAACACCAGTTTGAGCAAACATCAAAGAGCCAGGTGATGCAAGTAGAATCATGTCCCAACCCAAACAGAATAGACACCAGTACCTCGAAGGAACATTGAGAGAGAGAGAGAGAGAGAGAGAGAGAGGAGTTGCTCTTTCATACCAAAACTGAAAATGCAATGAAAGATAATACCATGCGCAGTCAAGTTGCAATTCAGTTGCAATTCAGAGTCCAAAAATATGTACCTCCTCTCGTCTGACGCTTTTCACTCGTGTGAAGCAAATGTACTCTTTTTCAGATTTGCCATGAGAACCCTACAACAGTAAGTGCGGCCCAGATGCTACTGGCGTCGATACTGCCTCATCCACCAGTTTACAAAACACCCGCTCGAGTATACTTGCGTTAATTCGCACTCCATCCTACGTATTTAGTATGTCCCAAATAGTATCCTGCACCGTCCAAAGGAAAAACAGAACAAAACAGAAGACGAAGGAGAGGCAGAACCATAACAAGAAGCGGATCTCCTTAGCCACAAGATCAACGACAACAAGAAGGCCACACGATCAAAATAAACTTGGGACGACAGCAACAATGTCACTCGAGCTTCACCAATGAAAACAAGGCAAAATTTCCTCCTTCCATAGATTACATCGGAACCCTCTCACACTCGATCTTGTCATTCATGCTTACAGCACAAAGTAGCACAGATACATCATGAAAGGTAAAAAGAATAGTAGCGATACGTTATATGAAATGTCCATTTCTCTATAAATGTAAGTTGTTTTATTTCAGGAACAAACTAACAAAATCACAAGAAAATTTCTATGGCTAGGGTTGCACCTAGCTACAAATCTGCAAAGATTTTGCAATCCCTAAGTTGGCTCTTCTAAGGAAATTTTCCTCCCTGTCCAGAGTTCTCAACTCCTTGAGCAAAGGCGTGAAGATGCATCCCATAATATATAGTTACGATGGCACATGCTCGTGAGCAGCTCAGATGAAGTTCATAATTGTAGTATGGGTAAATGGTGACCATAGCGTTCTCGCGCGTCGAGAGGACTATGCCAAAGTCAGCAATCAATCGGTCCACAAATGTACAAAGACCCAGCACACTCCCGGCCATGTCAAGTTTGCAACAAATATCAAACTCCTTCCACCAAAATTTACCCTGGAACATATTCCACTGCGTATGCATAGCCACCCTGCAACTAGTAAAAAGTAACAGAATAAGATAACTTCATCCACCCCATGTAGTAGTTACTATTCTCTTCAAAACAAAAACTGGACTTCAAAATGATGAACAGACTATAGAATACAACACGTTCAAGTATTTCTCGCCTCCTTTCTTGGGTGAACTAGCCTTAAATGCTGTATATATGATTATTCAAAGTACAGTATCCAAAAGTCCGTGTTCTGTGTTTTGAGCAGAAATAGAGGTTAAGCTGTTTATTAATACCATAGCAAGACTTCACTTCAATTATCACAAATTAGTCACGGAAAAAGGAGGATAACTGAACACAGACAAGAGCCAATCATTTTATCATATTTGTAGACCATAGGATTCAAACACTGGCACCACGACCACAAGCGAGATCCATGTTTTGAGCAAATAGGATCAGAAGATCCAATATTATGCGAAGCATGAGGCCAGAACTCACCCTCTTGTAGGATCAAACCAGATCATTTGCCTTGAACCACCCTGTAGTTAAGAACCAAGTCTTCGGGTCTCTTCCAAATATATGCTCTGACAGTGGCTAGGCTCATGTCTGGGGACAACACCTGGAGAGAGCCAAGATTGAGGCAAAAGTTTATACCCAATCGCAATGTTAATAGCAACTAATACAATAATCGGATCAAAAGTCGATGCGAAGTCAAGATGTCAGCAAGTTGACAAGATTCTATCATTATACATCAACAAAAGCACAAAAACTAGAATAGATGTTCGCAACTAGTGTCACAGAGCAACACCACAACATAAATTGTAATAATGATACTCTAAATCCACATAACACATTCAAAGCTCAAAGCAGAGGACTTTCTTCTGTCATCAAGAAGTTGCCCAAATTCAAGTACCCTTGATAGGGCAAGAAATGAGTCTGCCATTTAAACATGCCTCACATCTAGGCATTGATCAACAACAAATGGATCCTCAAAAGATAAAAGGTCCATGAAGAATCAGATAGCGTAATGTACAAATTCCACCTAAGTTAGAATAGTGTTCCTAACAAAATCAACGAGCTTTAAAAGCCAAAAGGAAATGATCAAAGGATGGTTTCACTGCCAACTGTATATATCCACTTGCCTGGTTATTGCACAAAATCTCTATAGAAGGCCTAAGCTTCTGCCATGGCTTCAATCCAGACCGGAAAGATATGTCTCCGGCTGATGAATGTGGCAAATGTCCTCCAGGAGGAAACGTTCCTTCAGTGTTCACATTGTCCAGTGGTTTCTCAAGAACCATTTTCTCGATTACATAATTGACAACCTTCATAAACAATAAGTAGATCGTATCTCATTTCTGCACAAGACATTAAAGAAGATAGGCAAACATGGCATAACTAGTCCAGAAAGTATCATTGCATTAGTTCAACATCAAGTTGTGCCCGGCTGGACCCAAGTTTATGAAAGTAGATCATAGGTCAGCGCTGCCATGCTAGGTCTCACCCCGCCTCCAACAGCCAATTCGTCCATAAGAGCAGCACATATGAGTAAAGCATATTTAACAGGATGAAGCATACCAACATGCAACACCAGCAGCAGACAGCCACATAAGAAAGATACCAAGTTATCCACAGTGAATACTGATTCACCTGGCTCAGAAGTTCCCATCAGGTTTTGTATTTTTAAGTAACAAAAGGGCACAAAATCTTTGCAGCATTACTCATTTATCAGACCCAACAAGTGTTAATGCAACACATAACTAAGTTCATCATGGTCCATTCGATAAACTTACTTTATGTATCCTCAATATCCTCGGAGCGCTCAGCTTCCCTTGTGTAAGGATCTGAACAGTTGCACCTTCACACGGATGCAGGTAAAAGCTACACCTGTATAAATAGCATCAGACAAGCATTTGACATCATCTCAATATCAAAAGGGGAAAAAAGAACATTTTAGCATATCCATTAAGCATAGTGCAGCTCTTCCAATTTAACTAATTTTTGCTAAGAAAATTCTTCATCTACCTTCAAGCTAATGAACCGAAAAAAAAAATGAAAGAGAGGTTTCGAAAATCGGTAATAAATAGACAAATGAACTAGAGAGCAAAAATAACCTAGACTGCCCAAGGAGTAGATGCAGAACCTCTGAATAGGTATCACAACTCTAGAAGATTCTTAGTTCTGGAAGGTTGTGTAGGACAGCTTGCAGAGCCAAAATCACCCAACCAAGTTTGAAATGCACAAGTGGCACTAAAAACATTTACATCGATAAAATCCCCCTTGGTTTGGAGGTTGTAAACATCCATTCAAAGTTTTCTTTTCCCATTAAATCCAACATAAGGAGCAAGAATCAACAAAACATCCAACAGCAAACAGACAGCAAACAATTCAACAGATTTCACATCGGCAGAATTACATAAAAAAGGCCTGCACATAATCTATATTAACAAATGCATGACTACCAGTGCATAGATTGGTAAAAATTTTATTAAAGGCTAGAACTGGCAGGTACACGAAAACTCACAATTACTGTACATCAATGGTATCTTGTCAAGCAGGTAAAATTGATACACTAGTGGACTGCCAGGCACATAATGATTGATGAAAGAAAGTTACTTGGTATTTTCTCTAGGAGGCAGGCGATTATTCAAGACACAGTCCAGACACCACCAAGGAAAGTCTTTTTCATCTTCAGTTCCATCTAGATCAGTAATTCTTTTTCTCCACGGACCTCCATGAGAACCTTCAGTGATGATGGATGGAGGCGAGACAGTTGGAAATTCGAAGGGAGGATACACTGAGGAATCATTTTCGGCATTGCCATCTACTTCTATCCTTGAATGGCTAAGAGTCCTGGCAGCAACATCCCTCCCAGGTAATATATCGCCATTTGCTGAAGCCTGGGGTCCACTTTTTTGCCGTCTTTTGGTCAACCAATGAGCCAAGAGACCTTTAAGAGTTTCTCTACCTAAGTTTACCTGCACAATTAAAAATTTTTAAAAAGAAAGAGCAGGGGCCACAATTTTCAGACAGTGCACCCCACTTTCACTACCTCTTTCCTCTCGGAACAGAATCAGCAGCACTAAACCAAACGGGGCTCACATTAAATGTGTACATCAACAATATTCAGCCCAACATACAGAATAGAGATAAGGAAACCAGCACATATTTCACCTTATCATCTTCTGGCTTCCCAGATATGTTGAGATCTACTGAATACATCTCCGCAGAAAAACATTGTGGAGTATCCAAATGGACAGACAAGCTACCCAGCCTGGTATCAATAGTGAACCACGGAGGAATGCTTACCTGACAAAGCACACACTAGTAACTAACCACCATCCTATATTATGGCAGAACTACAAATCATAGGGGTAGCGATACGGTTCTTACCATCTCAAATAATTCTTCTTTTTTCTCCTCAAAAGATACCTAACATCAGAATATTATATCAAAAGCATCAAAACCATGAATTATACTGAAGGTACCACACAGAAAGTGTGAAATAAATAAATAAAAATACAAGTGAAATTTTAAAAAGCCAATCGCAAGAATAACACGCTAAATTTTAAGAAATTAAGCTAAATCAAACTATGGAGAGAGAAGTCGCTAATCCGACCTTTCCATAATCCTCCACCACAATGCCTCTTGTAATCTCCCATAGTTTCACTGAACCCACTGAATCCTATCAGGAAAATAAAAAGCCCATTAGGACCAACCATTCAAACAAACGCATAACAAACAACCGCAGCGACTGTTAAAAAGAAAAAAACAGGGTATTACATAATATATTCACCTTGGTCAAAACATGCCTTCTGTTATTCAAAATTTCATGTTGCACTATTCCAGGATTACCCCGGATGGTAAGCTTTGGTTCTTTATATACAGGAGCCTGTACCATTAACCATTTGTTTGTCAGTAATTCATAAATTAGATAATCAGACGCAGAACAATTGCCAGCAATGAGCGAAATGAGAATGCAAACAACAGGAGGAGATAAATTTATGCAAACTTCTCGAAGGAAAAATGCAATTGTCCTTTCTTAACTTTACAACTTCTAGTCTTACTTTAAATGTAAACCTGATAGTTTAATACAAAAGGAATACCCATGTAAACAAATACAAATGTTGTTGAAGGAAACAAAACCAACGAAACCGCATATATCACAGGATAAAGTAAGGAAGAAATTTTCTTTCAGCGTTTTTCATATCTGAGCTTGCATAATTTTCTTCAATATCAATATGAGTTTTAAATGACCAGTAAAATGGCCACAAATCGAGTACAGAGCACAAAAAAATATCTCCTTATGAATTAAGAATAGATCAGGACTGGTTGCAGATTATTTAAGTCTAATAAGATCACACTGCAACTAAACCCACCTATATGAAGAAGTCGTGCAAATGACCTAAATTCATAAGGAGGAACTGGACACATCTCCACTCAAAGGTCGACATTCATAAGCATCAAATGCAACATGAAATTTGCCAAATGGCAAAGAATGCATAAGAACCATAAGATCACAAGGCTGCAATTGCTAGGTTTTACAATCTCAGCCTCGAACAGAATCTTTGAATAATTAGCTAAGGTAGAAAGGAGGAGAATCATTTACAGGGGTAGATCCTTCTAGAGACACTCTTGCTCTTGAGAAGGACAAATTCCCAGCCAAGAATGAACCGCCTCTTTGAAAAACTTTTTGTGGGTTACGTCCTTCAATAGGCCATCTATGTACGGAAGAATCTGTTGTCGCAATCCATATACTGTCATCATGCAATGCCAATTGCAAGACAGGGTGTTCCTCCGTGCAAAGTAAAAGACTCTCTCTTGTTGCCAAGTCGGTCAAGTACAACTGCGGATAAAGACATCTAGTCATCACTATCACTATTAGAAATGCCAGCAGGGCATGCAAAAGAAAAGAAAATTTCATATTTGTGGTCAAAGATGCTCAAAGAAACTATACGCACCGACATGTCTCGGCCACCACTATAGACATGACTAAATGTCGGAGTGCTGGCAAGGGCCCAAACTGAATCAGTATGCACAGCATAGGAATGAATACATCGCTGCTGACCAAGATCCCACAGTCTAGGAGAAAAATGAACGATCAGATCAACATACCATTTACCTAAAGAAACCAGCATAAGTTTGCAATTTAAATTTTTCTCTATGACGAAAGTATCATATAGTTTTCACCAAAATACTAGTGGGACACGGTACAATCACAGGTACAAGATCTGCAACACACCACCAGAAGTCAACTGGGCTCTGCAACACACCATCAGATGTGCCAACTGCAAACTATATCAATGAGCTTGCTCTTGTGCCTCTCTGTTTCATTTTGATGAGCTCACTTTTGTGCAAATCGGTTTCAACCCAAGTGAGCAAACGCTCATTCGGAGGCAAAGGGGAGAGAAAGGATTTGGTCAAAAGCCTATAGTATCTTACACCTAACCCAAAAAACCGCATAATACCAACAAAACAAATATACTACTAGAGAAGGGAGCTAGAGCCCTTATACCTCCCTTTGATTAGATTCCATACACTTTTAATTAAACCATGATATATCATCTCCCAAAATCTCGAGTTTTGACAGAAAAACCGCATGACTTTGCACATGCCAAGCTGCCAGAAGATTGAAAAACTATCAACTAGTAGTTCTTGGATTACAAGAGCGTCATAATTTATAGAAATGTATGTTCAAC
Source organism: Syzygium jambos (assembly GCA_031216235.1). Taxonomy (NCBI): domain Eukaryota; kingdom Viridiplantae; phylum Streptophyta; class Magnoliopsida; order Myrtales; family Myrtaceae; genus Syzygium; species Syzygium jambos. The sequence goes on along the minus strand of CM062227.1, from coordinate 38,880,071 downwards.
TTCAAGACTAATCAAACTCAAAAGAAGCACGCCTCAAAGAAATTTCATGTTCGATCAAGGATAAAATGCAAAAAACTTGTTTAAGACGGTTTGAGATTGTGAGACGATACACTGAACATACTCCAATAAGAAGTGACTTCCCAGTAGACTCGTGTTAACAAGGTTCAGGAGGTCCGACTTGAATAAAATTTCTCAGACAGACTTTGATTGGCAGGACATGATCCCAGCGACATGATAAAGTCACCTACCAGTTGATGTTTTCAAAGCACATAAGAAGAATTGTTTGTAATAGTAGGCATTGGAAACAGGCTTTACAAGCATGAAGTATATCTTTCTTGTTATCAAAAAGGAGGGAGATGACACAGACACAATAAAACAAATGACACTATGAGGACAAAATAAAACACAGTTCACTCTCGCCCACATAATAGCCAGTTAGGATACATAATAAAGTCCCCATCAACTATCTAGCTATGCCACTACTACCTATCCCTACGGGAAAGCAACATTCTGAAGCATATCCTAGAGTTCCAAAACATGAAGTTGTCATAACACCAACACCCTACATCCACATGAATCAACATATCACAGCTATGACATGAAAGAGAAATAAAGGAAATCGTATGCCCACCTGATCATAGAATCAGAGGATCCTGATAAGCAAAACCTGTAAATTTGAAATACCAAGACTCAAACTTAACACAATTGTAATGAGAATAAAACATTGAGAAGGCATCTGCATCCAACAAGACAAGCCAAACTTGCAAGTATCCAGGACTGATGAAATTATAGACCGTCCCATATACAGCATGCCTCAGCAAAGATAAAACACACTATTTGCACAACTACCATAGACATACCCTGCTCCAACCGCCAGTCCTCCACAGAGAGAGAGCGAGAGAGAGAAACAAAGAATTATAAGCATCCCGAGCCTCCTATTATCCCTTAAGGATGAGGATTGCTAAAAATGTGAAGCAAAACATCTACATCATTCCTAATTCTCCATTCCAACACAACCTTCTCTCCTTTAATTTGATAAACTAACACAAACCCTAATGTGCAAAATAAGATGCAAAATATCTCAAGGAACATCTCCATATAGAAGTCAATACTACGTAAAACTAACCGGCCAGAAGAATCAAGAAGTAGAGCTCTAATATTATCTGTGTGCCCTTTAAGCTTCATAGTCTTAGAACCACTTCTTGGATCCCAAACACGCACAACCTGAAGGAAAATCATATGATATCCGTTATTGCAAAATTTCGTCTCTATACACAATGAGCACTTTTCTTTCTGCTGAAATTCAGTACAAGCACTTCAAATGGGAACGAGCAAAAAAATCATGTATATGGAAATAAAATGCAGCAATTGATAATATATTAGAAGCAGTCTTAGTGATTAAAAAACTGAATTTTAAAGGCAGATACTCAACTTTGAGTCCCATTGGAATAGGCTCTCCTATAACATCCAACTACTGTCAACTCTAAACTGACAACCTCCAGTGAAGGATCATGACGAATTCTCAATAAGTATCACAGACAAAAATATACCTTTTCAGTTCCACCAGAAACAAGAAGCGTTCCACTTCCATTCATAGCAAGTGCATAAACCGACTCCTTATGACCTTTAGCCGCAGTTGGAACATAGCCGGGAGACTGACTGGGGTGAGTAGAAATGCTGTTGCTTGAACTGATGCTACGTAAACCACCAACAGGTAGAGAATTCCCACTAGTACTGATGCCATTGGAACAATCATCATCCATCTGATCACCAGACTTTGAGGCCGGGGCAAGTGCAGCTTCAAGATCCCAGATGAAGACCTCCCCACCAAGGCCACCAGAGGCAACAACATTGCTCTAAAATGCATGACACTACAGAACAATCAGAAGCTGGCTTCCCTAATACATAAGCGGTAAGGACCAATGCCCAATTTGAACTTGTTCGGTCAAGACTTATACGGCTGCAGGTCAGGGGACCTTTCAGCATTATTTCACAGAGATATTGTCAAGGAAATTACATTGTTTACTGCTGTAGCAAGACAAGTGACATAGTCAGAGTGGTGACGAAGAGTCCCCGTACAAGCTCCCTCAGACAAGCAATTCCAGGTCTGTTGTTTTCAAAATCACAAAGGAAAATGTATAAAGAAAAGACTAATCACAGAACTAAAAAAATCACTCAATATCACATGCATATTACAGGGATAACGATAATCAACTCGATATTACCTTTAGAGTTGTGTCTGAAGAACAAGAGACAAGGGTGTTATCCCCCGCAAGGACGGCATCATTAACCTGCAAAACCAATACTTACTGATGTTATATTGGTTTTGTAAAACCATGGCATCATATTTACTGATACATTCTCATGTCTCCTAATCATCTTTGGGGGCACAAGGATGTCCAAGTACTATGTAAAAATTCAATTGCATAAAAGAATTCAAAAGAACAAACCCAAGTTAAACGATGGAGAACAATGGCAATAACTATTGAACACATGCAAAACGTGCGCCAAATGAGGATTTGCTGTTTATTTTCTTTGTTTAATCAGGAATTTCCCAAGTGATTGGAGTCAATTAGGATTTTAATAAGTTCCCTTTTCCTAGTTGGTAGTGGATATGTGTTTTACTAGTTTTATTAGGATATATAAGGTTTATTATTTCCCAACTAGGAATATAGGACGACAAGTCCCACAACAAAGAATAAATCTTTAAACTTCACACGAAAAGCTTCCTAAGCATCACACCTAGGGTTTCTTATGCATCACACCAAAGAGAAGAAATGTATCACACAATTCCAAAGAAACGAAATTGCCAAATTCAAACAATCATCATCTCTATTCAAAAGAAGAATTACAACCATATATAAAGACTCTCTAAAGTACTGCTCCGAGTAGAAATAAGAAAACTAATATATCCTAATAAAACTTGGAAAAACATACCAACTACCAAATAGAAAAGGAAACATTAATCCAATTCCAACTAAGAAAGGGAAACTTATTAAAATCCTAATAGACCCAATCACTTAAGAAGATTCTTGATTATTTAGAAAATAAAGAGCAAATCTTTATTTGGCACGACTTCTGTAAGTCTTCAAAGGTTGTTGCCATTGTTCTCCATCATTAATTGAGAATCTGTTGATGAACACCCCATCCAAAATAAACAGCCCAGGAACTAGCAACACATTTTTCTAGTTAACCGAAGGAAATAGTTGTAACTAATAAGAAAGGGAAAAAAAAAAACGTCACCCAATCGACATGTGATTCAAATGTAGCCGAGCAAGTAGCCGCGCTTTCGTCCAATGCCCATCTCTTCAAAATACCGTCACGGCTCCCAGTAAAAAGGTAATCACCCCCATCTGATGTTGACTTCCATAAGGCTAAACAATTTATACCTGCACAATGCTGCATGCAGAGAAACAACAACAAAGATGAGGTTTTAAAGTTGTTTGCTATAACTGAGTAAACAATAAAGTTTGATTTTAGCATATCATATAATTGCATCTCTTTGTTACTAAGGGGGAAGAACTGCCCAAATCAAATGCAAGAAGATACAGTTGTCCGCAAACTCAACATTTGTGATGGTAAAAGTAGTAAGGGGCAAACAAAAAGGGCCTCTAAAGAAACATTAAAAGGAAAAGATTGAAACTAGGCACGTGCTCAACATGACATTTCTTGCTATAGTTGAAAATCAATATAACAAGTGAACAGTACTACTAGTAACTCATATCTAATAAACAAAGCCCTTTGAGTTCCCAAAAAACTTCGTCTGAAGATGTCTACATTATGCCAACTGATACTTTTAAATCAAATTTTCTACACTCATAAACTAAAAATTCCATCGGCTAGACGAATATGGGTCCAACCTAAGCAAAGCACAAAAATGGTCAAATTTGAGAAAATAAAACCCTAAAATGTATATCAATTAAAAGAAAGGATTGATGCTACTAACCTTTGAGTCATCTGCATAATTCAACACATATGTAAACCTCTTCTCTTTGCGAGGGCGGGTAGAACTGGCCGTGTTTCCTGCACTACCCACACGGTGCATCGCAGGATCCTCTGCAATTGAAATACACAAATTATTAAATGGAAATTTTCTTTACAGTATCTTCTATGGTAAGCTTTTCTTCTATCCTCCAATATCAACTATGGTAAAATTCAAGGATGAATCTTGGAATTTTCTCAATCGAATCTGAGTTATGCAAGAGAAATTTGGTTAAGAAATGTCCAGTAGTTGACTTCTCCAGACATCCTCTAGACTGGTGCCTTGGTATTATCTTTGACATACTTGAATACACATTGTTTATATAGAGATTTGAGAAGAGCACAACAACCTGGACCTTTAAAAAAAAATGGAGTTATCCAGGCTACCTATTCTACCACTGAAATCCAGTCTATCCAATGAAGATTCCAACAATCGTTATGCCGTAGAGAAGAGCGGAAAGGGAGCATAAAAGTAAAGCCTATTTTCATCTCCATGCAGCTCGGCTTCACAGTTTCTACAAACGTAGTAACATAAGGAAAGGGAGCAACTTCTGGAAAAGCAACATGCACAGATGAACAAAAGACAAGTTTTCCTACTTATCACAAAAAAAAAAAACAAAGGGAGAGAATTTTTCCCATACTTGTTTGAAATCACATGATTATGTAATCAAAGAGTCAACAATTTGAAATTTCCAAGACACACACGGGGAGACCAGCAGCATCAATTTCCACAACAAAGCCATGCATTAGGAACTTCTCAGATTATGCTAAGTATTCTCGATGGGTTAAAAAGACCACACTCGCTCCAGATTATGCGCGCAAAAAAGCGCGAACTAGAGCTCCGCTCCGTTGAATTTACCGTGACAGGCGACAATTTCGTCGTCCTCGGCGACCGAAGCCATAGAAAGACCCAGAGAAGAGAAAAAAACACCCGAAGTCCACCTCACAGACCCCAAACTCTCCAAAACCCAAAAAACCCGAAATCCCAATCACCCTAACCCTCCGCTCAATATCATTCGCCGCTCGTACAAAACCTCTCCATCCCAAACTTTCCTACCGCAGCCATTTCCCCACACCCCCTCCCCCTCCTCCTCCTCCTCTGAGCCACCGGCACAAAAAAAAAAGAAAAAGAAAGAAAACACCAGAGCACGGCACACTCTGATCCCCGGCCCTCACTCTCCCCGCTCGCGCCAAATCCACATTTCCCCCACCAGAACCAATCGAGAAACCAACTGATCTGCGCGCGGCGAATCAGGCCAAATCCGATCCTACGATCGAAGCGCCGCCGCTCGTCCCGGCCCAGCCAGACCCAATCATCGGATAAAAAACAAGAAGAAGGAGGACCGGCCGGCTCTCGCCGTGGACCGGCGGACGGCGGAGACGCGGGGAGAAGGTACGGCGCGGCGCGGCCAGATGCGGGGGGAGCGAGCGAGGGTGGGTGGGGGGGAAGAGAAAACCCTAACTAACCTTCAGGCGGGGCGACGAAGTAGGAGACCGCGGGGCGACCGTTTTTGCTGGCGCGCCGCTGGAGGAGGAGGAGGAGGAGGAGCCGCAGCTTGCTAGTTGTCCTCCGATGTTGGTGCGCAGAGAGCGAAAGCGAAGAGAGAGAAAGCGCAGCCGAGCTTTGACGCTGGTGGAGGAGAGAGAGAGAGAGAGAGGGAGGGAGTGAGTCGTGAAGGCGTATCGGAATTATCGCGGGCGTGTCCACCTTTGACCCGGTTTCTCGCGGAGATTTTAAAGGCCGTGCCCCGTCTCGTCTTTTCACACTCCCCCCGGGCACTCGAGACCGCCCGCGATCCGGTGCCCGCGGGCGTAGGGTACGGTACCTTGCGCCCCCCCCCCGGGCGGGCGATCCCTTCGTTTTTGCCTCCCCGTTCGCCTCCGGGTGATCCCTTTTCTCTCGTCCGATGTCCGAGGAGATTTTTTTATACCGAGCACGCCTCGCCTGATAAGGATTTTTACCCGGGACGCCCTCGGCCGCGGCCGGTGAAGGGGAAATAGGAAAAAAGGAAAAGAAATTTTATGCCGTGCCACATAGGTTCGCGTCAGCTCCGGCCGTGCAAGATAGGACGGCCCGCTCCGAGTGGACTGCCACGTCAGTGGTTCTCTCGATCAGAAGGACTATGTTAGTAGATCGTCAAAAGGTTTATAACTAAATTGGCAAAACTAAAAAGATAGGGTTTGAATATAACTGCTCCTATAATAGGTTTAGAAGTTTTCGGACGATTTTCTCTATTTTCGGAAAATCATGGTCACCTTATAAAATAGCAAGAATTAGAAATTAAATTATAGGATATTCCTTTTAAAAAATAACAAAAAAAACTTTTCTTATTTCAATTTGTTTGGTGCGTTTGGTTCAGCATTTGGAATGTTACTTTGGGAATGCAAATACCTTTAGGTGAAAGCCCTTTAAGGGAAATGTAAATGGCGTTTGGTAAAAACTCATTTGCAAAGCTACTTTATCTCAAGTAGTGTTTGGTTAATTTTTTTACAAATAGGCTTTGGGAGGGTTTTTTTTAAAAAAAGGCAAAAGTACCCTTTGTCGGCTCCGGCGAAGGGCTATAACCGTCTGCGAGCCAGATCTAGTGCCGGCGACCGTCGCCCGTCGCTGAGCGACCCCCAACGAGGGAAGCCGACCTCGGGCGACGAGGCCGGAGGTCGCGCGACCCAAGCCGACGGCCGCCTGAGGTCGCAGGTCCTAGGCCGACGACCGCCTGAGGTCGCGAGACCCAGGCGGTCGCTCGACCCCGGGCGATCGTCGCCTAGGTCAGGCAACCTCGCCGGACCTTCGCTATCGCCGGCCCTTTGCCCTCGCCGAAGTCCCTTTGGTGAAGAAAATGAGCAATATCGAGAGGGCAAAACCGGAATATTGAAGTTTGAGTGAGGGTAGTTTGGGAAGTATAAAAATGATTTTGGCATTTGATTCAAGATTAAAAGCCCAAAGCTAGTCTGGCCAGCATTGAAAATGCTAGTTTTGAGCATTTTCAATGCTCAATACTAACCGTTTGGTTTAGCATTTTTAGGAAGGGGCCTTCGGATCGAAAGCCCCTTCTCAATGCTGAACCAAATGCAGCAGACATAGCCGGATGAATAGGCAGCTAATGGATTTTCCTTTTCAAACTCCTTTGCTTGGGAATTTGGACAAGGCGAATGTCCCTTTGCTTCTATGGGATATTCTTTCTCCTGCGAAGCAAAATAGGCTTTTATTGCCGCCGGCTATTCCTTTTTCTAACTTTAAACCAAACATTATTACACTATACCAGCTTTCAGACAGAAAAAAAATGTGTAATTCCCTGAAAAGCCCCCCGAAACTTTAAGTCTAGTCCTAATTCCGTCTCGAACTTTTTTATGTCTAGAAAAAACCCTCCGGTCCAAATTTACCCCAAACTTTTCTTTATCTATAAAAAACCCAACTTAAGTCAAGTCCTAAATTTGCTCCGAACTTTTTTCGTCTAAAGGAAAAATCACAAATTTTTACTCTAGTTCCCCTCTATCAAAAATCGTCATTAGTCGTCCATAATTTTCATCTCCTATAATAGTTTCATTTTGGAGATGATTTTCCATATTACCATGGTAATGTAGATTTGTTATCGACGTGGAAATGCCACGTCAAGTTGGACTAGAACACGAGGGTAGACTTTGATAATAAATTGAAAGTTAGTGATTACAAAATAAAATTCGAGGCAAATTTGGGACTGGACCTAAAGATTAGAGTTTTTTCGTAAACAAAAAAAAAATTTGAAGCAGAATTGGGACTAGATCTAATGTTGGGATTTTTTTTTAGGGAATTAGGCAAAAAAAATGATAGTAAGAGTGTGTTTGTTCTCACGGAAAAAAAATGATTTGGAAAATATTTTCCAAAAAATTGTCACTTGTATTACTTACAAAAGATAATCGAATGCAAAATATTTTCATTTTCTATGAAAATAGTTAAAACTAAATTATTATTGATAATGAAACCATTTTCATTAACTAATTATTTCAAATAAAATAAATAATATTTTTATGAAAATATTTTTTAAATTATTTATATTCCGTGAAATAATTGGAGCTTAATACACATCACTCAATTGCAATAGAAGGTAAGTTGGATATCATTTTAAGAAAAATATATCTAACCCACTTATCTGGACTTTAATGGCGCCTTCTTTGATATGAGATATTTACAACATTTGATAGAATCAGGACTTATGGTTGGGAGCACTTTCCCAAAACCCCTGGGAAAATGCAAATATCCTCTGTCAAAACTTTTGGAAAGATGCAAAATTTTTAAAGGCCTCTAAATGCCTTTAGCTGAATGCAGGTTCGAAAGCACTTTGAGCTTTAAGCATTTTCAGAATGTAAATACAATTTTTTCCTTTCAATTTTACCCTAGCTTAACTTTTATAATTCTAGAAAAGTCTCCACCTCACGTAACCTCACGAGCGAGGCCAAATTTGGCTGCCGAAAAGCCAATCTGGTGTTGACCAACATCACTTGAGGTTGCGTAATTTCAGGCGGTGTCACTTGGAGTCACTGCAACCCAAGCAACGCCGAGGTCTAGCAACCACTGGACCTGAGGCGATGGTCGCTTGGCCCCATCCAACTGTGCAATCTTAGGCGAGGTTGGCCAGCAGCTAAAGTCTCGCAGGAAAGGTTTGTGAACTCTTTTTAAAAGAATGAAATTAGCAAAAGTCCTTCACAAAGTGTAGCTTTTTTCAAATGGTATTGAAGTCGAAGTTTCTTCCCAATATATTTTTAAATTACACTTTATCAAACGCTATTTGCATTTTGAAAAATCTCTTTCATCTAAAGTTCTTTGCATTCTTCTAAAAGCATTCCCTCAAAGTCAAACCAAACGCACCCTTAGATATTCAAATTGGATTTTCCAGTCGAAAAGTGTATTTACATTCCAAACAAACTTCATCTTTGAAATTCAAGCGACACATTAAGGGCCCGTTTGGTTCGGCTTTGGGGGAATGCATTTGGGGAAATGCAAATACCTTTGGGTGAAAGCCCATTGGGGAAAGGCAATGGTGTTTGGTAAAAATATTTTGTAAAGTTACTTTGGGCAAAATATAGTGTTTGGTAAACTTTTTTTTGCAAATGGACTTTGAAAATTATTTTATTTATTAAAAAAAAATACAAAACAGGTCCCATCGCCGGAGCCGGCCACTCGCCGCCGGAGCCGGCCACTCGCCGCCGGAGCCGGCCACCGGCCGCCGGAGCCCGAGGTCAGGCGACCCCCGGCGAGCCAGATCGGCCGCCGCCGGCGGTCGCTCGACCCCAGGCGACCCTCGGCGGGGGTCGCGCGACCTCAGGCGACCGTCGCCTGGAGTCGCGCGACCCAGGACAGGTCCCGTCGCCGGAGCCGCGCCACTCGCCGCCGGAGCCGGCCGACTGGCCGCCGGCAGCGCCGAGGTCAGGCCGACCCCAGGCGACCTCGCCGAGGGTCGCCCGACCCCAGGCGACCTCGCCGGCCGCCGTCGCCGGCCATTCCAGCGAAGAAGATGAACAGTGCCAACCGAAAAAAAAAAAAAAAAAAATATGTGAACAGTAGCATTCCACGAAGGCTGAAAGCCCAAAGCAGGTCCGGACCAGCCTTGGGCTTTCAGCATTTGGAATGCTAGCATTTAGCCAATGCTAGTCCCAAAGCTGAACCAAACACTTCAGCATTTTGGGAAGGGGCTTTCGAGGCCCAAAGCCCCTTCCCAAAGCTGAACCAAACACCCCCTAAAAACCCTCGACTTTCGCTCTATCATCATATCTTCTTATAGGGAAAAAGGAGAGGATAAGGCTACTCTCTGAGACCGGGGGCATACCGGCACTGACTTGTCCCCATCCCTATCTCCATGACATGTCTGACTTCGTTGTCCAAGAGCATCGTGCACATTAATGCTTTCAGCGTGAAATGAAATATCTTCTAGATAGATTTGGCGTCGTACACTTATTTCCGCCCGACACCATCATCTTTTTTTCTTATTATTTCTTATTTTTTTGGTTACTAGAACCTTGCCGAGTCGGAGTCGCTACGTTACTCATCCTATGTAACCAAAACCAGAGACCGCTAGACGGTACCCCTCCGGCCTTGAAGGCCCTTACGGCTAGGGTAGGCCGAGGCCGGCCCGTCAGACTTTACAGATAGTACGATCAGACAGCAACACCGATTGACCATTTAGATACAGGGACTACGGAGGTTCTGCAATTAAGAAATTGTCCATCTTGAGAGTTGACTTGGACTGTTTGTTCGCATGGCTAAATGAAAAAGCTGGAAAGCCTTGCTTTCTCGAGCAGGAGAACACGAAGCTCGTCTCTCGAATTGCTCCTCTGATCAAGAGTTCGCGTAGGCTTTTCCAAGGAAAGAATGTCTGACTTTATGGCATCTTAGTTTCATTTTCTTTCTTCATAGTCGAACTTCATCCAAAGAGAGAAGGTGAGATGAGTAATCTCGGCACGAGAGGGGGGGGGGAGGGGGGAGAAATCCAAGGCCGAGATCAATTTCTTCATATTGAAATAGAAAAATCAGTGTCAACGAATGACCACAAAACAAGCTAAACCGAACGTGTCGAGGAAAAGAGTAAAAGGTGGCCAAGCTGAACGTGCAAGACCCACACCCTTGAAAAGCTATCTCTTTTATAATGAGCCTGATATTGACCAACACACCTGATAAACAAACTTATGACCCTCTTGTGGATTGCGATAATCGTTACTGATCATTAGACTTGTCAAAATGGGTCATAAACCTATTTCTTAACCCATTTATTAGTAAATGGGTCATAAATGGGTTAATTATATTTAGTAAATAGGTCATAAATGGGTAGAAGTCTTATATTAGTGTTAAATGGGTCATAAATGAGTTTACAATTGATTTAAACTCAACGCATTTCTCTCACCCTCACTCAATCTTGCACTCACTCATTATGCACTCTCATTTCAGTTTGGGTATGAATTTTCCTATATTTAATTAAATATGAAAGTATTTTAGCAATATGGGTCTAATCGGGTATGAGTTGGGTATGGGTCGAGTATGGGTCAACAAAATTGCATTGCGCATAAATGGGTCATAAACGGATTAATGGGTCAATTTGGGTCGGACTATTTATGACCCGACCCAAACCCGACCCGACCCACCCATTTGACAGGTCTACTAATCATCAATATATAATTCCCGGAGCATCATCGCTTCGAGGACCAAGTTCCAATTATGTCAACATATAAAGGGTCCGCATGGCTCGAATCATGTATCACCTGCAAATACCTTATCACGAATAGCAGGCAAAGGATCGGAGCAATACTAGAATGACGACGGACTGGAAAGAAAAATCGAACAATGATGCTGGCATACTATACTATAGCCGAGAAAATAATTGACTAGGGAACGGTCCGAAGCCAGAGTAGTCACTGACGGTAGTCATGGCCACATGCCGATTTCGGCCCGAAACTGGCCCTGTCAAACCCGGGCTCGGCCCGTTGACCGGGCCCGCGGTTTGGAACCGGAACCGGCCCCGTGCCCTATGGGCCCGGTTCCGGTTCCACAAAAATAAAAAAAAAGAAAGCTGCAGCACAGAGTCGCCAGATCTGGCGAGGGTTTGACCTTGTTGGCCTCGCCAGTTGCCGGCGAGGTCGAGCCTCACCGGCGTCGGGCGAGGCCGGCCTTGCCAATTGCAAGCGAGGTCGAGCCCTCGCTCGATGCCGGCGAGGCCGGTCTCGCCCAGCCTAGGCGAGGGCGGCCCTTGCCCAATGTTGGCGAGGGTGACCTCGCCTGAGGCCAGCGACCTCCGCCGGCCTCGGCTATGGCCGGCGGAGGAAGAAAAGAAAAAAAAAAGAAAAAGAAAAGGAAAAGAAAAATTATGAACCTGCCCAGAACCGGTTCCGAACCGACCGGTTCCTAACCTGAACCGAAACTGGAACCGACCCGGAACCGGCCGGTTCTGGTTCATACTTGGTCACGAACCGAAACCGGTTGGCTCCAAACAGTGGCCATGACTGACTGACGGTGATTCATCCAAGCTCGAAAGTTTCTTAATGCCCGGTCCTTACAGAAACACTGTATAAAAGCAAAGGTCCGACGACTTGAAATGATGCCCTGTCCTTTCCAGCACACGATAAGCAACATCTGAGGGTCCAGCCACTAATTATTACAGGGCCAGCCGGCTGGGCCACGAGCCATCTGCAGCACAACCCGAATTGAATAACATCTTTTCATCCCCTTTCCTGGAAAGTTGGCAACTACACTAACTAAAGGCTGTGATGATATCTTGTGCGGATTATTAAATCATTGCACGGGGTACTATTTTCATCTTCTATGGTCAGACCTCTCGAGTCGAAGCTCGATAAAACAAATCGGCAAAAGAACTTAATGACAAGGATGTAACCGTAATTCATGACACATCTTGCTGTTGTTCAATCTCAGCTTAAGTATATGCTACTGTTCTAGTGATTCACATGTGGATGTCAGAAAGAAGAAGATACATCGGACAACCTCTGTACAGTCATATTCTCCTCCAGCTCAAAAGAGCAAAGAAGGCTGGGTAAAAATCATAATGCCGGTACACAATGAGAAGTGGTGACTCGCCAGCAGAAGAATTCTTCAGTCACCTCCAGCATACCTGCACCATAAGAAGGAGAGGGACACTCCCGGCACAGAACCGACATATCTTCTCCTTCGAAAAAAGTATGAACCGACAGTTACGGAGAAACACCATCCCTACTCATTCAAGAATCACAACCCTCAAACTATAAACATGCATATGCCCATTCTCCTCGATAGTACTGGTAGAGTGGCTGGCATGCACATTCACATCTTCATAATTTAAGATGCACAACCCCCTGAGCAGGCGACCAACGTCCTCAAATCTGCAAAAGCATGACTGAGTAATGATAAATCAGAGTATCGGGGAACAATAAAAACTATAACAGAGACAAAAGTTAGATTGCATTACAAGCTCTAGATGCTTTCAATCGAAAAAGTGTCGAAAAAGAAGTCGCACCATGGAACTAATCAGTCTCTCAGTCACAATAGGAATTGCGCTTGGCAGGGACTGGCACACGCCATCACAGACTTACATCCCATGCTCCGCAAGATAAACAAACAAAAAAGGGAATCAAAAGGGGAAAAGAATCACAAGAGTCCCCTAAGTACAACTCATAACCTAAAGAAGAAATTCAACTAATAGGAATGGGAGATATAATGCTTGAGAAAACCAGGTCATCCTGTCTCTTCTAGCAAAAGAGCTTTATAATCATTGTAAATTAATATAGCCAAAAGCACATTGAGTAAGACATAGCTGTCTATTGTGTCCTTACACTTAAATAACTGAATATCTGCCTGGTTGGGCTCCACCTGGGAGTGATAGTGCTGCATTGGTGACGTCCTCCAAAACACGTTTCAATTCCGCTTTCGCTCTCTTGACAGATTGTTCGGTAGGACCTTCAATGAATAAGTAGAGCTTCCGCTCTCCATGAGCTGGTGGTTTGCCAGGAGGGAAAAACTGACCCCTGGTGGTAATGGCTGCACCAGTCCATTCTGAAATAGGGCCCAAAGTTTCCTTGTGGGTGACTTTCCACCGAGCATTCTGAGGAAAATCATTTATCTCCAACTCAGCCTCATAGTGCTCGGGCATGGCATCAGCTTGAATCTTTGCAAGATTATGCTGTAGATTGATGGCAGCTGCTATGGCTGCAGCACGGGCAGCCCCGTCAGTGGGCAAAGCGGGCAGAGTCCCTGGTAGAACTGCAGAAGTTGTGGAACCAAGAATACTGGGAAGGGCAGCAGGAAGTACATTTGGTATCTGACCAACTGTGCTTGGAGTCACATTTGAAGCTGTGCTGGCTCTGGAAGCCGCAGCAAGGGCAGCTAATTGAAGGGCAGCCTGCTGTGAGATGTCACCACCTGCCTTCCGGACCCCATCATCATCATCATCCGAATCAGACTTGTCTTCATCAAAGCCATATTCTTTGGCCTGTGCCTTTTTGGCCGCTCGCCGAACTTCATCCTCCTCTTCATTGAACTTAAAACCACTTCCGCCATAACCAGTCCCGTGAGCTTGCTCAAGCCCCTGATTCACTTTAGCCATGAAAGCATCAGCAAGGGCTTTTAGATCATCAGGAACTACTTGTTCAGAAAGTTCCAAGGCCTTGACAAGATCTGGCGCATATCTAGCCTCATCCTCTGCTATGAATGTTATAGCACAGCCTTTACGACCAGCTCGACCTGTCCGACCAACTCGGTGGACATAATCTTCATAATGATTAGGAACATCAAAATTAATCACCAGTTCAAGCTCCTTCACATCAAGTCCCCTGGCAGCAATGCTAGTAGCAATCAGTAAATTGCATACATTGCTCTTGAAATCATTTATTGTGGACTCCCTGTCTGTTTGATCTTTGGCCCCATGAAGTGAAAGACACGGATACCCATGTCTTAGCATATCTCTAAACAAATCATCACATTTCGCCTGGGTATGAACAAATATTAAGATCTTTCCCTTCTCATACCATTCACCAAGCAATTCTAACAGTCTCAGGAACCTTTCACTTTCTGGTCTCACCTCAACTAACTGGGTTATGTCCTTGTTCACAACACTCCTGCCACCAACCTGAATTTCCACAGGTTTGTTCAAGACTCTACGGGCCAGAATCTCAACCTGACGAGGAAAAGTGGCAGAAAATAGAACAGTTTGACGGTCTGGACGGATATTTTGGACAATTCTAGTGATCTGAGGTTCAAAACCCATGTCAAACATTCTATCTGCTTCATCCATGACCAAGTATGTGACCCTACGCAGATTCGTTATCTTCCCCCCGCTAGTGCAAAGAATGTCAATCATCCTACCTGGGGTACAGACAACAATCTCAGTACCCCGCTTTAACTCGCTAATTTGCTGGGCAACACCAGAACCTCCATAAACAGGCACACATCTGACACCAATTCCTTTTGCGAACTTCTTTATATCACTGTGTATCTGCTGGACAAGCTCTCTTGTAGGTGCCATCACCAGACCGATTGGCCCATCTCCAGCTACAACAGGCGGCTGGTCCTTGATGTGCCTCAACATTGGCAGCACAAATGCAAGGGTTTTGCCTGAACCAGTTTTTGCAATACCTATGCAGTCCCGACCGCTCATGATTACCGGGAGAGCCTGAGCTTGAATTTGCATTGGCTTCTCATAATTAAGCTTTTTTATAGTCTCCAGAATTTTACTCGTGAGTCCTGTCTGGTGCCATGTTTTAATCGGTCTTGGCACATCTTTTCCATGAAGCTTCAATTCCAGCTGTTTTCTGTACACAGCTACCTCTTCAGCACCCATCCTCGAGATCTCCTTTACTTCAATATAAAAGTTCTTGCGAAATGGTTTATAATCAATCTTAGAATGGTCAACTATGGACAGTTTTTCAGCTTTTGTCTTCTTGACCCTTTTCATGAACTCATCATCATCTTCATCTTCTAAAGGATCTCCTTCATTCTCAAGATCTCCATGGTCAGATTCGGAATCCTCCCCCTGGATAATTCTTCCCATAGACTTACTTGGACCATTCCTCGCCAGTTTTCCATTACTAATATTATTTTTCTTATCTTTTATCTTCATGTCTGAATTATCGTCAGCAGCAGTTGAAGTAGGCACGGCATTATTCAGCTTCTCCACTTCAGGTAACACCAAATCATTCATGAAGGCATCCAATGGATCAATTTCCTCATCTTCACCAGCACCATTTTCCCTTTCTTCTAAATCTGGAGCAGTTTCTCCATTCTCAGAATCCACCACCACAGCATCCCCAGTTTTATTATCAGTAAGTTCATCTTCGTCCACATCCATATCTTGTTTCATCGTGGGAGCAGCCTCCTCATCGTCAGATTCTCCTTCAAGAGTCCATGCCTTTCCAGATTTTTCTTCTTCTTCCACATTCACTTCACCCCGCTTTTCCCTCTCCATCTCTTCCTTCTTTCTCCTCAGCTCCTGCCACTCTTGAACTCTTCTCCTCCTCTTTTCCATCTCCTCATCCAATTTCTTTTGCTCATCCTCTAATTCCTCCTCTCGAGTGGGCTTATCGTCTTTATTCTCTGAATCCTCCTCATCAGTCCTCCTCGGGCTATCTTCGTTGTTCTCACGGCGCTTGCTTCCCCTGCTCCTACCCTTTTCACGATCTCTTTCTCCATAATTTTCATCATCATCTCTCCTTCGACGTTTCTTGTCGTGCTCCTGGGAATCATCTTCACTATAATCACTATCAACTTCCCGACGCTTTTCCCTTTCTCGTATCCTTCTCTCCCTCTCCCTCTCCTTCTCTCTCTCCTTCTCCTTCTCTCTCTCCTTCTCCTTCTCCTTCTCCTTCTCACGTTCCCTCTTCTCTCTTTCTCTACTTCTCTCCCTATCTTCCCTCTCGCGTTCCCTCTTCTCCTTTTCTCTCTCCCTCTCCCTCTCCTTCTCCCTAGCCCTCTCTCTCTTCTCCTTCTCCCTCTCCTTCTCTCTATCCTCTCTTTCTCTATCCCTTTCCCTATCCCTCTTCTTTTCTCTAGATTTCTCCTTCTCACGGTCACGACTCTTTACTCTATCCTTTTCCTTTTCTCTATACTTATCCTTCTCTCGCTCCCTTTCTCTTTCTCTCTCATACCTCTCATCAGAATCACTACTCTTCTCCCTTTCAAAACGTCGACTATCGCGCTCTTTCTTTTCCTTCTCCTTATCTCGATGTCTCTCCCCATTCCTCTCCCTTTCTCTTTCCCGATCATGATCATGATCTCGATGAGCTTTCTTTGATTCTGCCTCCTTCCTAGATTTATGTTTTAAATCCTCCATTATTTGTCCCTGCAAAACATGAACCAGATTTAGTTGTTTGAAAACACCAAAAGAGTCATAGACAACAATTAGAAGTTCAAGCTTGAACAAACTAATGTCACTAGTTTCAAGCTATTGAGAAAGGAAGTACACCACCAGCCAAACTTGATAATCACTATTCAATCAAAGAGAACATAAAAGGTCCATAGTCCATATATCAAATTATGTAAGGGGCTTGTCTACCGGTGGAAACATGCAAAATAAGGAGCTGAACTCAGGTAAAAAAAAATTATGCTAAAATTTGATCCAAGTCCCAAGCTGAACTACACCATCGTCCAGAGAGTAATGATGTTTGACAGGAACAACGTAATGTCCTATGTACTAGAATTCTAGAGGGGAAAATCCCCAAGCCTTCAAAAGTTTTTCAAGTGAGCACCTTTTTCACGAGATTATTGCAAGCAGCTACATGATTCAAGCCTTAAACTGAATATCGTTGAGAAAATATAGATATTGCACCTGAGAGCTAATGAAGAGAGGAAAATTGGGAAGATTAAAATACTGAGATTCAAGGGAAAAATGCAAATAAAAAGGAGAAATGGGCCAACTTCATTCTCGAGATTATTGGAATTTGAAATGGTTCAAATAAACCATAAGACGGGAGGCAATAATTAATTGATACAGGCAATTCAAGTAAACCCTAAAATCAGACACATCAAACGGTCAAAGCAATGCATGCCTCGGATTGAGCACACATAAGTCTTTCGATGCCGAAAACTGAAGCTCCAGTCACACTTAAAGCTCATGATTTCACACACTCTTTATTCGATTTACAAGATTCATAACCATCTTCAAGCCCTGAATTAAATGCCACGGAGCAGATAGAGAAACTCTACTAAAGAGCTAACGAATAGCATAGCATAGAAAAACAGGAAGATTATAGTATGAGTCCAGGATAGCCTTCGAAAGAGGAATTAAATTGAATGAAATGCCACAGTTTCCCCTCACTCTCTCGGGTCGACAAGCTATCTTTCACTTATAGGCCGTCCTCCCTATCCATAAAATTTAACTTCCCTGGGGTAAACCCATCACCTAGTGCCTGTGCTAAAACTAAGCCAGTGCCCGAGATGCCACCCAGAAATGATAACCCAGATAAACTAGCGGGCCACTAAAACCGCTAAACGAAACAAAAGCGCCAACTACTCGTGGCAATTCGCCGCGGACCGCAGAGCCAGACACGAATGACGAAACAAAGTGATTCAGCTACACAACCCACGCATCATAGCCCCTTCGAAATCCAAACCCCGCGGCTCAACCGCAGCCTTAACCTCAATCCGCAGCATGCTAATCAAGTTCTCGCCAGACGCGCGCGGCGGCGTCTCGTTCCCTCGATCCCAGCTCGATCGAGCGAGATTCGAGCCGGCCGCGTGCCCTAAACGGGCGGCCGCGTCGCGCACCGTGGATTTCACCGAAGGAAAAAGCTAGCGACGAGAGATGAGATGGAACAGTTGGGAGGAATCGAAGACTCACGAGCTACGCATGGAAAAACCGAAGCGGCGGAGGGAGGGGGGAGAGGGGGAGGGCCAAAATCGATCGCCGCCGCGTGTGCGGTGGCGGTTCCGGTGCAGTCGCGAGGAGGGAAGGACGGCACGAAACTGAAGAGAGTCGAACGAGATCGAAGAGAGTAAAATCCCTATTAAGGCGAGACCGACCGCCTATTTCAGTACCTTACAAATTTTTTCCTTTTTTCTGTTTTCAGCGATGAACTTTCGTAAAATTATTTAAAGTCCGGTCTAAAATTTTTTCTTTTCAATTGAGTCCTCCTCTTTTCCTTCTTGTTTTTTGGTTAATTTTATCCTACCATCGAATATTTGAACGGAACGCGTTAGTATTATGTCAATGCCGATCGGGACTAACTGCTGAGATGAAATAAATAAATATATATGAACGCAAATTTGAAAGAGAGAGAGAGAGGAGAGATCGAGAGCAAGTTTCGAGAGAAAATATTAGGTGGGTCAGTGTTATCACGTAAGCAGAATGACACTCCACTTATTAATCGACACATATCCAAATGGGGCCCATATTTCAGATTTTGTCTCTTCGTTACTCTCCTCATCCTCCTTCTCTCTCCCTCTCGCCTCCTCTTTCTCCTTTCCGCTTCTTCTTCTTCTCGTTATCCATGCAAGCAACGTTTATTACCACATGGAATGTAGCTCCGCCACCAACTCCTTCGACGCCTTCAACACCACCTGGTTGTCCAATCGCTTTTTTACCGATAGTCCCCCCTCCGTCGTCAATCCACTCATAAATTTTTCGTCATTGCCCGTGCCCTCGGCCTCACTCAAGCCACGTGCGTCAAGTCCTCAACAGATCCGATGAGAGCGATCCTTCCCTGCAGCCATATAGGCCAAAGGGAAAGAAAAGAAAAAAGAAGAAAGGAAGAAAAGAAGAAAGGAACTGTGAAGAAGAAAAAGGAATTGATCAATAGGGTTCCCGTGAACACGAGCGAGCGCCGAATAAAATGTTCTATCGCCTACGTGGCAATACCGTCCTACTTAGCTCGAAATTAGCCTTTGGATTTGATGATGAGAGTTTCGTTGGCACTGGCCATCACGGCGAGCACCGTATTTGCTCGGTTCCACAGGGTTCTCACCCCAAAAACTACCGCGAAGATCAAGCGACCCGCCGGCCCTCCTTATCTTTCCATTCGTGGATACGACGCAAGTAAATCTAGTCTTGCTGCTCGAGCCTAGCGATGATCCGACCACCGCCCGATGAAATTTTTTCTTTTCTCTATTTTCGTCGTCAGATGGACCTTTTTCCAAGACAAAAAGCAGTTGCCTCATTTGTAAAGTTCTCATCGGTCGCGCGGGACGTTAGCACGATCGTCGCATTCCCATCAAGCCTTTCTGGCGAAAAGGATCAAATTGAAAAGTAAAACATAATTCGGTGGCCAAAATTGAAAAAAAAAGACAGAAACTAATTTTCCGCCGAAAATAAGGAGACCAAATTGTCCCCAAAAAAACAACGAACGGAGCGAGACAAAATCCCTAGAAAAATCTCCCGAACCGGCACCACATCGAGCTCGCCGCCATGGCTTCCCAGCGCGGCGGCGTCGTCGTCACGGTCCCCGTCCTCGTGCTCTCCGTCCTCGGCGCCGCCGTCTTCCTCTTCTTCCTCTTCTTCTCCCTCTCCTTCTGCTCCTGCCCCGCCGCCTCGCCCCCCGCCGCCACCTCCTCCGCCGGCGGCGGCGGCGGTGGTGCTGGGGGCGGGATCAAGACGACGGAGGCGGATATAGAGTGGGTGCGGGATCAGATCCGGGCGAACGGGTTGCATATGCAGGACAACGTGCTCCGCAAGGGGATCAACCCTCGCACCAGGGCTCAACAGCTCGAAGATCTTAACCAGTAATTTGCTTGTTGTTCTCAGCTGTGCGCAAGTGAAATGCTTCATGCTGTTGCGGTGTGCTAAAGGTGATCGTTCGTGTCAATGCGGGTGGCATTCGCGCGTCCCGTGCTGCCATCTCGTTGCTAGAGTAACTTGAGTCTTGACCAATGT
This sequence comes from Syzygium jambos, assembly GCA_031216235.1. Classification (NCBI taxonomy): domain Eukaryota; kingdom Viridiplantae; phylum Streptophyta; class Magnoliopsida; order Myrtales; family Myrtaceae; genus Syzygium; species Syzygium jambos. The sequence continues at coordinate 38,859,780 of CM062227.1, read as the reverse complement.
GATCAAAATTTGATATTTCTGTTGCTCGGCTATGTCATGCTGAGTTCAAACGATGGTGCGCGGTGTCTTGTCGGATTCGACGCATCTCCCGGCGGTTATTTTGCAGCTGCTGATGTAGTCTTGGGTCGTGCCATCATTTCGTGTCTTGAATTTGCAGCCTTTATTTTGTATGAATGAATGTGTACCGGCTTTCGCTGAGATTTGTAGAATTAAGTTGGGAGCCTATATACAGTTGCATTTGGTTGCTTTTTCTTTATGCTTCGGCTCCAGAATATGCTTTTGACTGTATGTTCTTCCTTGATGTTGGATCTTGAATAGAGATTGATGTGTTATAGTTTGTTCCATTCTTGTTGATGTGAAATAAACTTGATGGAAGATTAGACGAGTTTTTATCTGAGACTTTGAAGTAGATTGTCATCTCCACAGGGTATGTCACACGTACTATTACCCATTATAGTGTAAATATGCATTTTTCACTAAGTAATCTCTTGCACCTGGTGGATATGTTACCATACATCTTCTTTTATTTGTATCATCGTGCTTTCAAAGATATGACCATTGTCTTCAAATATCCAGATTCAAGGGCATATCCCATTACGAAGAGCCAGATGCAAGCAACCATACTGCCCTTCCTTGTCCTGGGGAGCTTCTTGTCGAAGAGCATCATAGCTACTATGGTGAGCCTTGGGCAGGGGGTCGCGATGTGTTTGAATTTCTCGCGGAGGCCGTGCGCCTTAAACCTGGCTCACGTGTTCTTGAGATTGGATGTGGGACGCTCCGGGTAGGCTTGCATTTCATTAGTTACTTAGATCCTGATCACTTTCACTGCCTAGAGAGGGATGAGCTTTCTTTAATGGCTGCATTCAGATATGAGCTTCCTTCACGCGGTCTGCTGCATAAACGCCCTTTGATTGTGCGGGGCAAGGATATGGACTTCACCAAGTTTGGTTCTGGAAGTACATATGATCTGATATATGCTAGTGCTGTGTTCTTGCACGTGCCTGATAAGCTTGTATGGGTTGGACTGGAGAGATTGGTGGGCAAGTTGAAACCTCACGAAGGACGCATATTTGTTTCACACAACATAAAATTCTGCTCACGATTGGGAGGTGAGGAGTGTACAAAGAGGCTCACAAGCTTAGGGCTTGAGTATGTTGGCAAGAACACGCATGATAGCTTGCTCTTTAACCACTATGAGATTTGGTTTGAGTTCAAAAGGTTTAAGGCGTAGAATATTGGGACTGTAGAACATTCGAAGTAAGAATGAAGCCTGCAGCATCCACCCATTTTTGCAGGGTATTGCTGTATTTCTCTTTGACAGATCCTGGGAGAGGCTTCAGCATCCGGCCGACGATGTACAAATGCTAGATCGGAAGTAAACAGCTTTTGCGGCTTGACAGTTGAGGGATTTGTACCATAAATTTGATTGCGAATTGTAGTTTCAATTTTTTGGGTCTTTCTCTCTGATCGTTGATGTTACACTGGAAGAAAGTCGATGGAATTTGTCGGGGCACAATATGTATCAGATGCTGGTTTATCATTTCATTGATCTGCCACACATGTATGCTGTCCGGCTATGAACTCTTTAGAATCCACATGTGCTGTAGTTTCTGTCTCATGCGAAATGTGTTACTGAATTCTTTTGTTGTAGTTTCAATTCTGTCTTCCTATTCTGACTCTTGATATCACAGTGGAAGTTGATAGAGTTTATGTAGATGAATGAGATGCAGATTTTGCCATTTATATATGCGGCATATTTCTCCTATCTGCCAATGAGACCTTTAAATCCCAATTCAATGTGGTTTATACAAGTCAATGGGTTCTAAGACTCTTATAGTCAGTGAGCCGTCGAGGCGTCCCTAGTACGTGCCATTTGGTTGAATCAGAATGCTGAACCATGTTGTTTGTCTTTTTCTTTTACAGTTTTGGGTTGCAAAAATTGAGAACATCTATTCTGGATCGTATTATTTAGGCTTGTAGCTTGTAGCCTACGAGACGTTTCCCAACTTCTGCCGATGTGACCACCCTCCGAAATTTTTGTTATCTTAATTAAAACACTGCACGAGCACTTTGCAGCCTACAGTCGGGAACATCTCCAGATACCCTGATTCAATCCGTCTATGGAACCAGGAACGTCGCTTCCTTTTTGCAGTCTGCAGATCAGGCTGTGCATCTGAATTTCTTCTAGTATGAATTCAAGACCCTTCTAAAGATCAGAAATCTCTCTCTCTCTCTCTCTCTCTCTCAAAGCTCGCTTATCTCTGCAGTTCGCAAGAGAACTAGAAATCTAGCCACCAAAGGCTGGTCCCTGTTGTCTCTGGAGTAGATCCATGAGAGCTGATCCCTGTTGTCTCCATCTCTAGTTACTACTTAACTTATTTCCAAGAAGATATTGGTTAGAGTAATCATGATGAACAAAGCCAATTGCACATCAATAATCAACAGGATCAATAATGCCATCTTACTTTTAATAGCTATGATCCATCAGCAGGCATTAAGTATTGCTTCTTTTTTCCACGCATTCATATTGCTCAATAGGATAAAACTTGATTTCATTTGAAAGAAACACTTAGAATATTTAAATATTAAATCACGTTTTTATTTAATAATTTAAACTTTTAGAACAGTTGGCAGTGATCCCAAATATCGTTACATAATTATCATAGAAGAAGGTGTTGAGTTCAAATCTTTCTAGGCCCCATTTTGTTTCCCAAATTATATATTTCCACACTTTAGTTAAAGCTCGCATTTATCTAATAGTTTAAACTTTTGGAATAATTAGCTACTGTATCAAAATTTGTTTACGAAAACCATCCATTGGACACAGCAAAAGTTTTTTTTTGGTAAAGTTGGACACAGCAAAAGTTGTTAGTTACGGATCCCAATTATGTCATGATGATTTCGTCATAGAACTAGGCTGATAAATTCTCTTATGATAGTGAAATTTTTTAAAGAGGATGCGTGCATCGATGCGGTTTGCCCTGTGTCCATTTTCATCGAGACATTAAACATCTCCAAATCTAGAAGACTTTTCTGGTTGATACCCATTATCGCATCATCCACTATCACCCTCTTTAGTGTAGTTTTCTACTTTGTAGATTAAAGAGCTAATAATGCACATACACAGATTATCCATATCCATTCATAGTGTCATACTCCACTAAGCGAAAGCTTTCTCTTTAAGCATTTACCACTGCAAGAATGACAGTATATAATGGCACAATCTCCTCTGAGAAGTACAACAGAAGGTGTGCTCCTCAAAAGTCCTACAAAGTTCAGCATCTCTCAGCACTAGCAGAAATGGCTAAATACTTCACTTTGTGCTTCCTCCTCTTGCTCGTCCTCTCGTGTGGTACCTCATTTTTTACTTCCGCCAGAGCATCGGGCCAGATTGTTTGATGCTTCCTCTTGTACTTGACATTTGAGCATTTGTCTACCTACTACATTACCCAGAGCAAGATAGATGACAGCTTTAGCTTTTAGATTGTTGCTGTCTTAGTAACTTTATGCATGAGATCTGCAAATATAGGGAAAAACATAAGTATAATTTTACAGGAAAATCATGGACATATGTGTCGAATTGAAGGGTACTGTCTTCTAGCAGCAAACAGAAGATGAGATCAATACTTTTTCCAATATTAGAAAGCTAATTTTCTTTCGAGTTCTAGCCATCCTGTTCATATCAGAGTGATAGAAGTCTGCTCTCGAATTAACACCAGCATCAATGGAAAGATCTCAACTGTTTCGGAGACAAAGTTCTCAAAATCACAAGCACCACTTCTTGTAACGTGTAACTAGCGTCCATAAAATGCGATTCATCTCATGGTCGGAACTTTTTAATACAGATGAGGAAAGGGTCTTCTTAGCAGAAGCAAAAGATTGCTACAAAGTTTGGACCTGCAAAGGCGGCGACAGATGCTGGGAGGATTGCAGGAACCGGTTCAATGGACGAGGCATGTGTGATCTTTATACTGCGCCTCCTGTTCCGAAGCAATGTTTCTGTGCTTACAAGTGCTGAATTCGGATTTGTATTAGACAGCAGAACTGTCACTTGTGTATCTGTAAGAGGGTTGGTGTGTTTCTACTTCTCAAGACCTGAAATGCTTCATTACCCATCTTGGTTTTGTGTCTTCTTCACCCACTTGGGGATAAATGTAGGAATGATGAATATCTTCCAAGTTTCAAGTAGTTGTGTCAGAGGCAAGTAATGACTCGTGAAGGACTAAGTGGGAGACTAGTATTGGCACTAGCCCTGTACAATTATAAGGAAATGAAATAATCTAATTGCTATAGCATGTTGAATTCTCTATTTAATGACACTATCCATACATAGTCGATGACAGGCACTCAAAACGGATGTAATCATTCCGACCCAAAAAAAAAAAAAGGATGTTATCATAAGGAAAACAAATTTGACAAAATATGAATAATTTAAGGATAAATGCATTGGAAGCCCTAAAATTTGTCATGAAAGTGCAATTGAGTTCTCAAACTTACAAAAAGTGCAATTAAACCTTATAACTTGTCAAATTAGTGTAATCAAGTCATTCCGTTAACTTTGTTTAATTTGGCTAACGGAAAATGTTGATGTGACATTTTTTTTGTTTTTTCTTTCTCCTACGTGGCCAAAACGACGTCATTTTGGTCAAAATTTGATTTTTTAATACAAATTTTCTTCAAATTATATTAAAAGTAAGAAAAAAAGTTAAAAAAAATGAGAGAGGAAGAAGCAGGCGTAGCCATCACTACTGCTGCCACCGCCCCACCATCATGCCGATGGGGGAATGGTTGGCAGGGGTCACCGGCTTCTTCCTCCTATTTTGTATATTTTTTTTTTTATAAATTCTGATTATTTTTTAATATAATTTTATTGAAAAGTTAGTTTGATCAAAACAACATAGTTTTAATCTTACGTTTCATGTTTTAGCCATATAAAAGAGAAAAAAAGAGAAAAAAAATCATGTCAGCATTTTTAATTAGCCAAGTTGAACGAAGTTAATAAAAGGACTTGATTATACCAATTTAATAAGTTTTAGAACTCGATACACTTATCCTAATAATCTAATAAATATGTGGATTATTTACCAATCGTTATGCATTAGAATTAGCAAATTAACGCTAGAATTCTTTTCATAGAGAATATAATTAAGGTTTTGGGGGGAAAATGGAGGGAGGAAAGAACAACCGAATATAAAGTGAGAATTAAACTGTCAAAAGGGGTAGAGTAAAGCTGTGTGTAGATAGTTTTCCTTGAGGAGGAGGGCATCTTAAGGAGGAGGGCAACTTAGGAAGGTGGAGGAATCAGGATTTCATTTCCTTATTCATAAAGTCTTTATTATGATACTAGCTAAGCAAGACTTACCCAATTATAAATTACTGTAATTGGTCATGAACGTGCAAAATAAAATGCTTTCTTTAGATTCATCCTAAAAGATAGATTAGATTAGACGGTTCAGAGATATATTAAAGTATATAATAATAATATGCCCTTGCATTCGACCATCAAAGCCAATCACGTTCCGCCACGCGTGCGATGGGCCCCTGCGGAGCTGACGTGGCGAGAGCCGGACGCTGTCCGAACTCGGCCCATCAGAGGAGGTTTGGTTTTCCTTCGCGGAAACAACCTTTTTTTTCTGGTTCTGTCAAATGAAAGAAGCATGAAGCGATTCATTCACCTGGTCCATACAAATTCCCTCCTCCCGCACTCGGTAGGCTTCGTCCGGTTGATGACCAAAGTCAATGAACAATTTTGAGCGCTTCATCATCATGATCATCACGCAGCGAGAGAGTAAAGAGAGGAGAGAGAGAATTATTGACGACCATTGACCGTGATTTGACTTGCATTCACTGTTTTCTGCCTTCTCCAAGAAGTCCGTGCCTGCGTATTTTCGTTAAAAAGATCTGATTTTTAGCGTTCAATCCGGCTTCATTGTCTTCGTCTCGACAAGTACTCTGGAAAGTCCCTTCCTGACGCCTTCTCTTTGTCTGATCAAAGGTGGGTTTTCGTTATTTTCTTGTAATGTCCATCAAAGTTTGGTGTTTGATACGGATTTCGTAGGTTTAATTTGCCTTTCAACGTAGTAACATGCAGTTCTGGTTGATTGTTTGTACTTTGCCTTTTGATCATACTGAACAACATAGTAGCTGGAGGCAAATCTGTGCCTCGTGGGGAACAGATTATAACTTTGATGGGTTTAAAGGGTCCTTGTTGGAGCGTGGACTTACAGTGATTCTGGGCTTTCTTTTGGTCAAAAGAGCACTTGGTTAGTAAATACATAACCCCCATTCGAATGCTCTGAAGGTCTAATCCAAATGGTTTTCATTTTGGTGTTCAAATTATGGTTTGGTACTGTGCAGCGTGAACATGGCACTAGATAAGGCGCATGCGCGCTGGCTTAAAACATTCATTTAGTTGATCTTGCTCATTAAGTAAATGCTTAGTTATCGTCAATTAGTTGTGTTTCTGTATTCATTAGCATCTGCATTTATGAACTGATCACATTGGATATGTTTCTATCTGTCATAATAGTAGTTTCTGAAGCTCATAATTGTGGGCATACCTGTTTAATCATTATATCCGTCCGGGGTTATATATAAAATTTAATTTTGAACGGACAAAACCGGGTAGCTGGAACTGCCTTGCTTCGTAAAATGCTCGCTTATCATTCTTGGCATGTGATCAGGATCTCCTGCCGGGTCAAAAGTTTGGTCGCCGATGGGAACTATCAGAGAGAATTACCAGTGTGCAAGTGATTATGAACCAGATGAAGAGGGACCGGTACTTATATCAGTTCCATTTCCTTTAATTGATGAGAAGCCTCAACATGTTCTCATAGGAGAAACTTCCAAGTGTCCGATTACCATGGAGAATACCAGTAGTGACGAGGTGGAACTCTGGGGGATCAGGATTTTCTCGTCGAATCCTACAGACTCGTTTACATTGTCTCTCGTGGAACCGCCGTCTCTCAATTCAGACGACACATATGTTCGAGCGTTTCGTCAAAGTTCTGAATTGGAGGATAGAGTTTTGCAGCCACATCAGACTCTAACGATTTGGTTATCCTGCAAGCCGAAGGATATGGGCTTGCAGCAAGCCATCGTCCATTTTGACGTGGAGGATGCTAGGATTGAACGCATAGTCTTTCTATTGGCTGAGGATAAGATCTCTCAGTCTCTGGCTCCAAACAGGTCATACTCAAGAGTTCCAAGAAGGAAACAGTTCAACATGGAAAACTGTGAGTTTGCGGTTCCATCGCGTCCTGCGAGGGAAAAAACCCAAAGATCTAAGTCTCATGTGCTTCCGGAGTACCCCATCCCGAAGAAGTTCAGGGAGTTATATATGAATAACCAGGTCCCCGATGTTCTTGATGAAGGTTTGACAACTGAGAACTACTCAGCTTACTTCAATGCATTGGTTATCATTGAAGAGCTATACTTGGAGGTAACAATGATACTTAAGAAGCGTTGAACAAGTATTCTTTATTCTCACAATCTAAATCACAATAGCACTCCTATTTTTTTCATCTCAGAAAGAAATGAGGCGCCATAACATGGAGTGTGTCCAAATGACAAGGAAGGGCGCTCGTCTTCTATCTTTGGTGGTTCCTGGGCTTGCTGAGAAGAGGCCTTCACTTTTACAAGGCGATGTTGTCTTGGTGAAGCTTGCTTATGAAGTCACGCCTAATACTATTCCCTATAAGGTTCGTCGATCTTCTTGTATAGTATCCTTCAAACCATCTATGCATTAAAATTTTTTGCATTTTTCATTTATAATGCATACTGTGTACTTTTGCCGGAGGATGAAAGTTCACCTCACAAGGGATAAGAGAAAGTAGAGGTGTGATCACAAATAATTACCCTGTGTGGAAGCTTTGAATTTTTCCCCTGCTCAGGAAAGAGAAAATAGATACTCTTATCTTCTTTTATCTCCTTGAACGTTTTTCTTTAAAAGCTGTCGAAGTATAAATCCTAATTAGCTGTTAATTTTACAAGTTCCCGAGATAGTTGATGCTCTTGTGCCTTTTATTGCTATGTTTTTAGTTGATATTACTCTCCTTGACGGATACCTCGGTGTCCAGTGGCTTGCTTGTTCATTGAAAATTACTGATTGATGGAGCACTGTTCAGGGCCACATTCAACGCGTCCAAGCTGATGAAGTGCTTTTAAAATTTGCGGATGAATTTCATGATCGTCATCTTAACAAAAACTCTTACAGTGTTCAATTCGCTTGTAATCGGGTAAACATGAGGCGGTTGTATCAAGCCATCGAAGCTGCGGAGCGTTTAGGAAATGAAATTCTGTTTCCAACAGTTTCAACTGGCAGAAGGTCGATCGAAGAGGCACCCTTTGTGCCTTTTACTTCTAATTTGAACGAGGAGCAAATGCGTTGCATTCAGATGATTCTTGGTTGCAAAGGTGCTCCTCCCTATGTAATTTTCGGGCCTCCAGGAACCGGTAAAACAATGACCTTGGTCGAAGCGATTTTGCAGGTATACAAAACGCGGAGAAGTTCAAGGGTTCTTGTTTGTGCTGCTTCCAACAGCGCTGCAGATCACATACTGGAAAAACTAATCACAAATGAGGTTGCCCAAGTCAAAGAGAGTGAGATCTTCAGGCTGAATGCTACCAGTCGTCCTTATCACGATCTTCAGGCAGATCATATCCGCTATTGCTATTTTGCGGAGTCTGTCTTCAGATGTCCTCCTCTTGAGGCTTTAATGCGCTATAGGATCATCATATCTACTTATACGAGCTCATCCCTTCTTCACACAGAAGGCATAGAATCTTATCACTTTTCCCATATTTTTCTGGATGAGGCCGGGCAAGCTTCAGAGCCTGAATGCATGGTTCCCGTTGCCAACCTTTGTCGGAAGGAAACAGTGGTTGTACTTGCTGGAGACCCGAAGCAACTAGGCCCCGTTATACATTCCAAAGATGCCGAGGCTCGAGGATTGGGAAAATCTTTCCTAGAGAGGCTCTTTGAACACGAATTCTACCTGAATGAGGACATAGGATTTGTGACAAAACTGGTGAGAAACTACCGGTGCCACCCTGCCATTTTAGATCTTCCATCAAAGCTCTTCTATGAAGGGCAATTATTAGCATGTAAGGACAACTCTTCTGTGATCCCATCTTCCAATCTGCTTCCAAACAAGGAGTTCCCCGTTCTGTTTATTGGCATACAAGGCTGTGATGAGAGAGAGGGTAATAACCCATCATGGTTCAATCGAATCGAAGCAAGTAAAGTCGTCGACTTCATCCAAAAGTTGACAGACAGTTCGAGTATGAGCGAAGCCGACATTGGGGTAATAACACCATATCAGCAGCAAGTGGTGAAAATAAAAAAGGTGCTCGAAACATATGGTATGTCGGGTGTCAAGGTGGGGAGTGTTGAACAGTTTCAGGGTCAAGAGAGAGAGGTCATCATAGTTTCCACCGTCCGATCGACATTGAAGCATACTGAGTTTGACAGAGCTCATTGTCTCGGATTCTTGAGCAACCCAAGGAGATTCAATGTTGCAGTAACCCGCGCTCGGTCTCTGCTTGTCATCATCGGGAACCCTCACATTGTTAGCAAGGTAACTGCACCCGACCCATTTCGAGATGTTTGAAGGTTATGCATTGTGTATTGCTTGTACTGACAACTAATTACCGCAACAAGGGTGGACATCGTGCAATGTTCATGACTGACCATGATTGTTTGCTTTATCCAGGACCCTCATTGGGAAAAGCTTTTGCAGTATTGCGTTGACAATAATTCCTACCAAGGCTGTCCTCTCCCCGAAGGAGCGGATGATGACGATGACGACAACGACGAGTCTTTCATTGGAGAGAAACCTAAAGACTAATGTTGAATAACTCTCATATTTCAGGACCTGTGGAGATCTCTTGGGTGATTCCTGGAGGCTAATCATATCAACTGATGAAGCTGAACTTTTGAGATGTCTGGAGCTGATTGTTCTGCATTTTGCTTGTACCCTGTTAAATATATCTTTCCATATACTTCTGATTGGTTAAACAAGTTCATATTTTGCGTTGTTACTGCCAATTTGGCCCCAGACCATGCTTCCATATGAGGTTGGTAAGTTCAACAATGTCGACTTCCAGTAATTTCAATTCGATCTAGTTTCCACACTTAGCGGTTGAAGGTCATGCCTGTCCTCTGATGCTGTTGTTATTTCTGATCCGACTCCTAGAATTTCTGCACATGTGATTGCATTATTCGACACAGTTAAGATTAGCAAACTTTCGTGGGAAATGTCATGACACGATGAAAAGATTGTGTTCTTTTTGGTAATCGTCGGCTCTTGCATACGTGATTGTTGCATGTCACCGTTTCTCTTCCGAACGCCACCTGTTGCATGTTTGCATGCCGTCCTTTAAGTCCACCTCAAAGCCTCGCCGAGTCCCCAAAAGATAATAGAAAAAAGAATCAAACTCCTGATAAATTATTCGAGTCCCCCTCGAGTCCTCTGATCAGCGACTACCCACCTCCGAAATGAGCCAAGAACAGCCGCGCAGGAGGGCTCAACGGCAACAAGAGCCGGTCAAATACGGCGACGTGTTCGCCTCCGTCGAGGGCGAGCTCGCAGACAAGCCAGTGGCACTGAAGGACGCCACCCTGATGCAGGCGGAGGAGAACCTCACGCTCTGCCAGGTCCAGAAGGGCGCGGCCGCATGGGCGATGCGGTTGGCGGCCACGCGGAATGAGGATGCCAGCGTGGTCAGGCATAACGGCATGAACGAGATGGTGGCGGAGCAGGGAGTGAACGTCGCCGCATCGGATCTTCCGGGTCGGCGCGTCATCACCGAGTCCATTGGGGGACAGGTATGGTTTCAAACTTTCAAGTGAACAGTCCGAGTAGTTTTATTTTAACATAATCGTTGAAACGTTTTGATTCTGTAGTGTATGACAAGCAGTCCGAGTAGTTTTATTTTAACATAATCGTTGAAACGTTTTGATTCTGTAGTGTATGACAAGTTCGTAATAGAAGTTCAACACACGAAATAAACTGTGAGATGTCAGGATTGCCATTAACGCTATTGAGATCATCTAGGAAGCTTTGCTGAATAATCTAAGTGCCTTACGGTTTTATGACCCGTCGTTCATTCGTTTGTTGCGGCTGCCTAACGCAGGACCTAGGTCAATACTCGCAGCTGGCTCCCCTGGTTTCTGGGCCCCTTGTGCCTGAAAACAAAAACAAACCGACTGGCGATGGTGTCGGCGCCAGCGGTGGTCCAATCACGATTGGAGAAGCCCTGGAAGCCGCCGTTCTGACAGTCGGAGACAAGTGTCACGGCCCAGAGAATTGGATCGTTCAAGAGGTTTCCTGGACGATGGACCGTGACCGGACCCTGAACGAGAAAGCAAGTCCCGAGTGTTCTATGTACTAGGGTTTACTTGATATGTTCTAGAATACTCCTGGGGGCGGGCGATGTAATTATAAACCTCTGTAATTAATGAGGTAGTTGGGTAGTTGGGGAGATACGATCTCCACCGTTAGATCGAGGAGAGATCTACGGATACGGTCAGTCCGGTACTTGTATAAGAAGGGGTCTCCTCCCCCTCATTGTATCACCTCATTCTTTCAAGAAGAAATAGAAATCCAGAGCTTCTCTCTCTAGAGTTTCTCTCTCTAAAAGTGTTCTTGTGAGTTGAGTGTGGGGAAGGCTGACTTGGGAAGAAATTCCTAAGGCCGCACGGGTTAGGGAACGCGAGATCGATCGGCCCGTGACAAGTGGTATCAGAGCTAAGATGGCCAAGGGCGCTGCAAAGCCACGATCCGATGTATCGTCACTAACCGAGAAGGGCATGGGCGATGATCGTGGGAAGGCCACCGAGAGGCAAGGTGCCGAGGCACGGGAAGACCGTGATTGTTCAAGTTCGAGGGATATGGTTGGTGACTTGGAGACCCGCATGGCGAAGGTAGAGATCGCCATGGCTGACGTCCAAGGAATGGTTGAGGATATGGCCGTACGCATCGAAGGAGGCGAGACCGGAACAGGGGAGCTAGAGGCCGAAGTGCTGGAGCTCAAGTCCGGGCTCGAAGAACTCCGAGGGGAGATGCTGGGCAACCTGACCGACACCACCAATGAACTTCAACAACGGGACGATGCCTTGGAGGCCTTGGTGGAGGCCATGCGCGTAGAAATGGCCGAACTAAAGGCGAAGGTCGCCGAGATGGAAGGAGCACGTGTGAACGGGGTTGTCGCCGTGCAAACCGCTCCACGAGTGGATGCCCCGAAGCCAAAAGAGTTCAAAGGCTCGCGGACGCCCAAAGACGTGGACAACTTCCTATGGTACATGGAGCAATACTTCCTAGCGATGGGAATCACCGATGGTGCGATCCGGGTAAGTACCGCAGCCATGTACTTAACTGATAATGCGCTATTATGGTGGCGTCGTAGGAGTGATGATCGGAGTGGTGCACCGATCACTACGTGGGAATTGTTCGTCGAGGAATTTCGACGACAATACTATCCCGCTTATGCGGAAGAAGAAGCTCGAGACGAACTCCGGCGCCTAGAACAAAAGGGGGCAGCTCGCGAGTATGTTCGGAAGTTCTCGGAGTTGCTACTCCAAATTCCGTCCATGAATGACACGGAGGCCTACTACCAATTCATGGGTGGTCTAAAACCATATGTGAAGCAAGAGCTAAAGCGGTGCAATGCCAGAGATCTTTCGACGGCCATGTCCGTAGCTGAAGCCATGGTGGAGTATAAACCTACTTCCGCAAGCAAGCCGGATGCCCGACCAAGGGACAAGGGCGTTGGTGGGGGAGATCGTAACAAATTCCACCGTCCAAGTGGAAGCAAACCATCAACGGCCCACCCAAGGGCGAAGGCGGAGTCGAGCGGAGGAGAACACAAGAAGGGACGTACCTTCAAGTGCTTTTTGTGCGACGGTGCGCACATGGCTCGTGATTGTCCAACTCGAGGCAAACTAGCCGCGATGGTCAAGGCACACGAGGAGGAACGAGAGGAGGCGCGACTCGGTACGTTGCGAATCCTAAGTTCCATAAAGTCCAAAAGGGCGAACAAGCCCAAGGGATTGATGTTCGCAGACGTGACGATCGGGAAAACCAAGATGAGTGCGCTCATCGACACGGGAGCATCCGATCTGTTTATCTCGGAAGAGGCTGCGAAGAAACTCAATCTTCGGGTTGAGAAAGGAGCCGGTCGGCTCAAGACGGTGAACTCCAAGGAAGTCCCTACCCATGGGGTGGCTAAGGATGTGGAGTTCCAACTCGGGCAATGGAAGAGCAAGGAAATGATCGAGGTAATTCCACTTGACGACTATGACTTTGTCATTGGCTTGGGATTCCTTGATAGAATAGATGCTCTTATTGTCCCATTTGCCGATTGTATTTGTATCTTGGACACACGTTGTCAATGTGTGATCCCGGTCAAACGAGAGTTGGGCGACCAGAAGATAATATCGGCAATGCAAGTTACTAAGGGAGCGAGGAAAGGGGAGGCTACTTTTCTAGCAACCTTGAAGGTCGAGGAGGCAAAGGGTGAAGGGAGTGATGTCCCAACGGAGGTAACCCGAGTCCTCGATTCCTTCAAGGATGTGATGCCCCCCGAACTCCCGAAGAAGCTTCCGCCTCAAAGGGAGGTGGATCATAAGATCGAGATCGTGACGAGACAACAACCCCTCACTCCGAGTACGGTTGCAACGGGTTACAAGGGGAGTAGCCCATCCGCTTTCAAGTTCGCCAAGGAGTGGCATGAGCAGGCGGACTTGGCGCGAACGTGTCTACACAAGGCCTCAAAGCGCATGAAGAAGTGGGCCGACAAGAAGCGACGGCACGTGGAGTTCCAAGCCGGAGACTTGGTGTTGGCCAAGCTACACCTTGTGCTCCGATACAAGGAAGTGCATAAAGGGCTCATACGTCGCTACGAAGGGCCATTCCGAGTGTTGCATCGAGTCGGAAAAGTCGCATACAAACTGGAATTGCCACCAAAACTCAAGGTACATCCGGTATTCCATGTGAGTATGCTTAAACCTTTCCGTGTAGACGAGGAGGACCCGGATCGAGGGGAGTCGCAACGAGCGCCGCTTGGGGCAAAGACCTCCTATGATCGAGACGTCGACTTCATCATGGCGGATCGAGTCATACGGAAGAGATATCGTGCGCCGAAGCGAGAATACTTGATCCGATGGAAGGGTCTTCCGGAGAGTGAAGCAAGTTGGGAGCCTGAAGAAGCTCTTTGGCAATTTAAGAAACATATTGATGCTTTCCATGCCGAAGACGCGACGAGGGCGTCGCCCGAATAGGTGGGGGAGAATGTCACGGCCCAGAGAATTGGATCGTTCAAGAGGTTTCCTGGACGATGGACCGTGACCGGACCCTGAACGAGAAAGCAAGTCCCGAGTGTTCTATGTACTAGGGTTTACTTGATATGTTCTAGAATACTCCTGGGGGCGGGCGATGTAATTATAAACCTCTGTAATTAATGAGGTAGTTGGGTAGTTGGGGAGATACGATCTCCACCGTTAGATCGAGGAGAGATCTACGGATACGGTCAGTCCGGTACTTGTATAAGAAGGGGTCTCCTCCCCCTCATTGTATCACCTCATTCTTTCAAGAAGAAATAGAAATCCAGAGCTTCTCTCTCTAGAGTTTCTCTCTCTAAAAGTGTTCTTGTGAGTTGAGTGTGGGGAAGGCTGACTTGGGAAGAAATTCCTAAGGCCGCACGGGTTAGGGAACGCGAGATCGATCGGCCCGTGACACAAGCCTGTGGAGCGGAGTGATGCAGCCACTATACAAGCTGCAGAAGTGAGAGCGACAGGCCGCACCACCATTGCTCCCGGGGGGTAGCAGCTGCCGCTCAGTCGGCCGTGACTCTCAATGCAAGGACGACCCGGGCTGAGGAGAAGACGAAATTGGCTGATGTTTTATAGGTAATCGATTCAACGTTACTCTCGTAGTTTTCAGCATTTGGTTAGAAATTGGCATTCTGGCAGAGGCAAATTTTCCTAGTAACGTAGCGACTTATGGTAACGAAATGCCGACCGTTCTATGCAGGGTGCTCCATCAATTGCCTTCAGATAAGCCAGCGACGCCTGCAGATGTGGAAGGGGTCACAGCTGCTGAGATGAGGAATGACCGATTCCTGACCACGCATCCCACAGGGGTTGCCACAATGGCGGCGGTGGCGGCCCGACTCAACATTTCCGACAAAAACCGGAATGAGAAAGATAAAATCCCCGACATATAAGTTCACGAATCTCCTATCCGATATACAGTTAAGATCTACCGGCACGGATGTCCAAAATGTAGAAGACAACAGCTTAGTTTTTTCCCTGAAACTGCCTGAACTGGCAAACTATGTACCGTGTGTTTCCTTTTGTATTAGAACCAGCTCATGCTTTTTATACAGGTCGTCTAACTTTCCGAAAACATGTGGTGCACCATTCCATCAATGGATCATTGATGAATCTGTCATGTTACATTACATCGATGGAAAATGTTCATCTTCTCCTTCTCCTCCTCGACCGCTTATATCAAGTATCATCAACAAATGTTAGCTTCATCCCTGAACTGTCACTGAGAAGGGGTAGAAGACTTTGAGAGCGAATCAGTGAAAATGAATGAGAGGGAGAGAGCTTCTCGTTCGTATGTTACGTAATCAAAACAAGATACAAAATTTCCGGTTTGTGCCAATAGAATCTCTGACGAAATTTCGGTTTGTGCCGGTAGAATCTCCGACGATGGTAAGAAAATATCAACTCTCAAGGATCATTTTTGAACTTGGTAAGAAGAGAAGTAGCAACAATTACACCATACCTACTCGCAGAACCTTAGACAAGTTTTGGCCTTACTACTTTTTAGCCCTACTTTTTCTTGAACCAACCACCGTCCATCCATCTGCATCAGCTGTCTGGGGTGGCCGCCCCTCGTCTCCGGCTTTGTTGACTGGAGTTGGGCTTGACTGAGATTTTGGTGCGTCCACCATCATGTATGGCGAATCATCCATGGCCATGTCTTCAGTATCGCTGTCTTCCTCTTCTTCTTCTTCTCCTTCAACAACCTATGTAGACATGAAGTTGTGTCAAGGAGGACTTGTGACAGAGAATCATATACAACTCTGGCAGGTTCGACATATACAGTGGTCTCCAATGCGAAATAAATGTCTCTGTCAATATGAAGATGCACTTCACAGAGAATCATATACAATTCACAGTGTGTTCATGCAGATAATGTTTCCTAGAATGTAATAAGACATAACCTGGTTGAGTGCATTCCTAGGGAATAACCTGCATATGATACGATAAGTTTCGTGTATAGCCCTGAGAGAAGCATCGGCAACCCTCATTATGAATGAGAATATCGGTTACATAGTCTTCAAATGCCAAACCTTCAATGAGCACTTCAACTTGAAGACACCCCAAATTACATATCATGCTAAAAAGACCAAAGTATATGGAATGGGGATACAAGGAGACATTTCCCTCGTCAAGATCTCAAAACAAAGAAAACGGATTCCTAGCATCAACAATAGAGAAGGGGGGAAAAACAGAAATGTAGGGGACGCCACCCAATAGAATCTTAGCATCACAATAATACATAAACAGCCCTGCTGCAGCTCCTCCTCACTCTCTCCTTTAATATGCTCCCAACTAGAAAATTAAAGACAAGCAAGCAGAAACCAAATCAAGTTCCATCTAGGACATCTCAAGTCTTGACCAAGATAGGATTGTACATGGCTCAACAAGTGCATGTTAGCACACTTGGCAAACAATCAATGTCGACCACAGCTATAGAAAGAGCAAGCATTAAGTGAATGGAAAAAAGTTCTGCTCAGAACAAGCATGAAGTACGAAGCTACACGCAATCTCCTTGCAAAAGATGAAGTTGGCCATAAGAGTGAGCAAAACATATCGAAAATGATTCATCTTATTTAGTTCATCCTCTTCCCGGTCCGACCATAGTAAAATTCCACATGAAAACCTTATCCGCTGTTTTCTTAATTCCTTGCTCCAAAGGGTTTGTGAATATATACATGCCTTGCTGAAAATAAGGTATGAGCTACATTACTTTGCTCCGCCTCCGAGCCACTTTACAATTCAGAATAACACAGTCTAATCACTTCCTCTTCGGAGATACTATGGACATCGATAACCCAGTTTCTTCAACCATTTTTCCAACCAATGCAATACCCCCCATCATCAAGCAATCGCCGATCACCTCAAAACGAGACAAACGACAAGGAGCCTACGGTACCCAGGCAAAGGTCTTCACAAGAATTACCTGCTTGACATGCGCAGGCGCGACTCTCTTCAGAGAAGCCTCCCTCAGTTTCTCAACAGCTGCAAAGTTCCCTTCCAGGCATTCCTCGTGCAAGATCATCAATTTCTCAGCCACCTGCAGCGCACAACCGTGTTCCATCAGCCAAACCAACATCGGACGCGAGGTCCGCCCCGCCGCGCGACCAAACCGCACCGGCCGACGCACCCCGGAGCCAATCGGACGGGAGGGAGAAGGAGGAAAAGGCGCGTACCTCCTCGACGCTGCCGTCTTCGGCCACGGTGTTCAGAGAAATCATGGCCTCGTACAGGAGATCCTCCAAATCGTCGATGTAAAGCGGCTCTGATCGGATCCAAAAAGGGAACAGGAAGCAAAGATTAAAAACCATCCCCCCCGATTCACGACGAAGAACAACGATCCCAGCAGCAGCAAGATCAAATCGGGAAGCCCCCACGTATACCTTTGGACTGGGTGTACCAGGCTAAGATGTCGCGGGCGAGCTCGTCGGCCCTCTCCCGGGAGCCGCGGCCGCCCCACTCGTTGTCCACCGCCATCTGGAGGGCCGACCACCGGGCGAGCGTCAGCGTCACGCCTTCCCTGAAGACCGGCGCCGCCTGCTCCGGCAGCTGCCTCGCCGGCTCCATCTCTCTCTCTCTCTCTCTCGCGGCCGCTGGGGAGAAAGGGTCCGAGGGTTTTAGAACGAGAGCGGCGCCGCGCGGCGCGATGAAGAAGACGGAGTCTCGGAGAGCCGAGCCGAGCCGAGCCGAGCGGCGGGCGCCGTCGGGGGGGGTGGAGATGAGAACCGAGCGAAACCCGGTTCGGCTTCGGAGGCCTCGTTCGGTTCCGGGCCTCCCGCAAATTTCTGTTTTCCAATCCAAAGCAAATTTCCGACCAAAAAAAAAAAAAATCTCCAAAAGCAAATTGTTTTAGTTATCCATTTAAAAATAAAATCTGGCAAGCTTTCTTCCCTTTTTTTTTTTCCCTAAAAGGTCGGTAAATTTTAATTTAACTGTTAGTAAATTGTTTATTCAACTGTTCCCGTGAAAATCGACGTATTAATAAGTCAATACGAATAAAATCGATTGTTCGAAAATTGGTCATTCGAGCGATTTACCAGCCTTTGGTTTTTCTCATTGAGTTTCTCCACCAATTCTTAGTTGTCCGCTCCTATTGGAGTGACCTGCAAATTTTACTTAAGAAGAAGAAAGCGACGCCACATGTACTGAAACATGTTACCTGAGTTCGTTTTCTAGATGAATTGACTATCGGATGCTTAACCAATCCGATCATTTATGGCACCGGTCTCCGCTAGCTTCGGCACTCGATTACACTTCGTCGCGTCGGTCGCTAAAATGGTTTTAAACGGGACTTTAGGAATGTGTAGCATTTCTCTTGCTCGAGTGTTTCCAAATTTCTAATTTGTGTCCATTTTCTATCTGCACGTACCGGATTATATGCAGAACGAGTTCATAACTGCCTGTGCCAGCGTGCTTCATCAGTCATCCGCTGATAAAGGTAAGCTTCCCTCATAGAATATCTGCTGAGTTGCTTCCAAGATTAATAGTCATTTGGTACCCAAAACATGATTATGATGAAGTGCAGGCGACGAATCAGAAGCTCGGGTTTCATCTGTACGAGTTTTTTTGGTATTACGGCATTGAAAGTTCGAAAATGGAACCGGACCGAAGCATGGAATCGGATAGAGTTCATAGGAAATTACAGACATCTTATTCAGATGCTGGAGTCCGCAAGATTGCTAGAGAGGGGAAAAGATCATGTAAAGTGTCTCATTGACAAATAAGTTCCATCAAACATCCTAACATGCTGAATCTCGAACAACAGCAAGTCATTCCTGGGAGTGAGATCGGAGTTGTCGTATTGCCCTCGGAATGGCATCAGCATGTGGAAACCCGTAGCTGACATTTCAGTAGACAACTGGAGATCTCCATGAACAGGTGACCTGTTTATTCCACACTAACATTGGACCGATTTGTGGCTGTTTTCACTCTAATCGAAAGTCATGTTTTGAGCCTCGTTCCTGATCGAATCGAAAAGGGCGGTCGAAAGATAACGCTCTCCGAAACTAGGGAAAACAACCTGCAGAGACGGAGAAAGTTGGAATAACGGCACAAGAGGCAACTCTGTGTATGCGGAAATTGAAGGTGGGAATTAGGAGGAGAGCACAGAGTCGGATCAAAGACGAACACCAAAACATCAAGGAAGAAATAATAGTCTCTTTTTAGCTCAAGGCGTTGCAGAGGAACAAAATGCAAAGAAGCTCAGACTTACAACGATCAGTTTTCCGGCATATTCAGGCCGCTTTCCCAACTTTATTGCAGCTGCAGCCGCAGCCCCTGAAGAGATCCCTACCTACTCAGAGACAAAGTGGAAGATTGTCAAAGGTGAGAACGCAAAAGGCAGTTGCCATCACAGCAAAATGGTCTGAAAGTATCTCGTGACAGGTAACTTTGTGCATCCGGAAAAAGAAGATGGGTCATGACAGAGTTAAAAGTCGGTACCAATAGACCCTCTTTTAGGGCAAGAAGCTTAGTAGTCTCAATGGCTTCCTCACTTGATATCTGGAGCCACAAAATGTCATGTAATTTAATCAGTTAAGGAAAGTATCCTCAACTTGACAGCAAGGCGGATAGTCTTACCAAATTTTCAGCCTAATGTTCGAAACTTACTTGGAGGACTTCGTCGAGCAAGCCGACGTCCAAAACTGGCGGGATGAAACCAGCACCAATTCCTTGTATCAAATGCTTGCCTATTATATGTTTCAGACATCAACCAATGGACCAAAAACAGTTGATACATATCAAAAAGTCGGTAGCATAGATCTGGACAGGAGGATGAAAAAAAAGGTGAAATTTGTCTCCCACATAGCACAATGCCATTTCTTCATGCTTTTTGCCCGTGCTACCATCGCTACTGAGGATATAACAGTCACCTGCCCCGCCCCGCAAAAAAGAAGATAGAAGGGAAAGGAAAGAACTAGCTCCTAACTCAGCGATATACAAAGTTGTACTGCACAGACTTCCAACAACAGCAAAGGCGAGTCAGAGAGGAGAGAAGATAAATCCATGCACTCACCTGGACTTCCGCCATTCAGGACTGCACTTTCAACTGGCTCGACACCAAACACCTGGATGTAAACGAGAGAGTAAACAAAGACATATAATTAGCAGTCATTTATCTCTCTGAAACTAACTGAACACGTGATTGGAATTCGAGCTGACCTTGATCTCTGGGTTTTTTTCCTTGAGATATTTGCCCGCGCCAGTTACAGTTCCTCCTGTCCCTATTCCTGAAACGAAGGCATCCACCTTTCCTCCTGAGTCCTTCCAAATTTCTGGGCCAGTAGTTTCATAATGAACCTACAGACAAAATCGCGAACCAACTCTTCGATCCTTCAAATTGCGGACATAAATGCATATACAGATTAATTAAGAATAATCAGGCAGAAGAAAATCGACAATTAAAATAAAGAACCTTTGGATTCGCAGGATTCTCAAACTGCTGGAGCACGTGACTATTCGGCGTCCTCTCCTGGATCTCCTCAGCCTTTTGAAGGAGCCCATCTATTCCCTTGGCCGGGTCCGTGATATATACCTCAGCTCCAAAAGCTCGCATCAGAATTCTTCTCTCAATACTATATGAAGCCGGCATGACAAGGATAAGTTTGTAGCCCTTAATGGCAGCAATAAAAGCCAAACCAATGCCGGTGTTCCCGCTGGTGATTTCAATAAGAACGGTCTTCAATTGCCATACATCCATCAAAAACCATTTTCCAAAATCAGTAAGTTAAACATAGGCAACAATAGTGGCGGTGTAAATGTTCAGAATGGAACTTTTAGCCCCACGGAATATTCTATACACCTTTCCTGGAGTTATCAGGCCTTTTTCCTCAGCATCTTGGATCATGCTAAGTGCGATCCTGCGTAAATTGTATCCACGAATATCTATCAGAGTATGCTAATTGATGCAAGCCAGTAGTAACAGAGGGATAATTGTTGCTTGCCTATCTTTAACGCTAGAACAAGGCTCCATAGTCTCAAGCTTCGCAGCGATGCAAGCTACACAGCCTTCCACAACATTATTGAGATAAACCATTGGAGTGTTGCCTATTAACTGCACCATACAATGAGAAACACGTTTACTGGATAGCACACGACCAACATGAACTTTGTGAGAGAATCACAATGACATCGAGAAGATGGCATTCACAGAGAGTTTACCTCGGTGACATCTCTCTTGATAGCACACTGTCCCTCCATGTTGCGTTTTCGCAACAATCTAGAAACCAACAAGAAAATACATTGCGAGATAAGTCTTTCGATCGAAAGTCAATTGAGAAGCAACAACCAAGGGACTGATCTTGTTTGTCATTCCATCAATGCATTTTGCATTCTATATATTGCTTATTCCACTAAACAATAGCCATGGCCATGCTTCTACTAGACCACATCACTCCAGCACGAAGGGCAAGCAAACGATACCGGATGAAGCCAACTTGCAGCAACAATCAGAGCACTTAAATCAGCTCAATCATAGGTGTAAAAGGGGGAAAGAAGGACATGGACGAAATTCATCGACTGCCGACTTTGATGAAAGAGCAGTGAAAACACACAATTCCGTGACTTTCACATCCACCAGGAGAATATCTACACCTATTTCAACTGACCATTTAAGAAATTAAAAGACTTTGAGAAAGCAACTGACTACACACCATGCCTTACTTCTTTTCCTGAAAGTATAATCTTCTCGTACTTAATGTCTAGTAACAAAGCACCAACTTTTTGAGATATCAGGTTTCAACATAAGCTCAGCACGATTTTGATCAACACCCTTATGTTTCCCCTTGATTTTTTTTTCCTCAAAAGAACAAATCTGGTAAAACGCTCCAGAAACTCTCACGAACTTCAAAGGGCACCCATAAACAAGAGCAGAAGCAGCAAAAGCGGCAGCAATCCAAACATGGCAATCCGCTGTTTTATTCACTAACTCACCGGTGATTAGAAAACGCAGTGTGCCCCGCCAATCGCTCTGCAGGGGAAAGCTATTGGAGCTCTGCAAGTTTAAATAGAGGAAATTGGATTGGACCCAGTAAGGAAGATAAGGCAGAGAGTGTCGGGGAGTAGGAAACCGGGGCACGTAAAGGTCAGAGAGTATAAGAAGACAAACCAAAAGTTGCTTCTGCAATTAGATGAGAGCAAGTTGAGGGTTCATTCACAAATTTCGAAGCTTTCGGGCTTGGACCATTGCTTCGTTTGTGGGCGGAGCCGGCCGCCTAAAATATTCGAAGGCTTTGGAACTCGGGTCTCTCTCTCTCTCTCTCTCATAACGATATGCAGAGCACCATCGACTAAGCACTTGTTAGGATGAAGTCACTGTCAAGAGCAACATAAGCAGTGTTTGATCCTCTCACTACTTGGAGTTTGACTTCATCTATGGTGCAAGTTAATCGACCTAAGGATTGTCATAGAGAGGAAGTCGACTGCTCGCAGAAATCCATCTAGAACTATTTTAAGTGTTCAAACAAACTGATCAAATACCACCTTTTATCTTCACCCTTCGCTCTCTTCCTCACGGTGAATCAGCCCAAAAAGCAACCACTGCGAACTACAATAGTACAAGCACGACACTTAGCAAGTACCCCCTGTTCGCAACAAACACCTTTTGATTCTTCTCGCCTTCGACCACCCGTGAGCCCCCTGAAAACCATTGATATTCCCTAAAAGACCCCAAATTTTGACCGACTCCTCCATGTCTCTCTCTCTCACTGTCCCACACAGAGCGACTACTGAATCAGCGAGAGAGTTTGACCAGTGTAAAATCACGGCCCAGGCAACGAGCAACTCACTTACCTGGACGGGGTCGATGGGCGATCACGAAGGCTCATGGCCTGGGCCTAGTGACCTCCATTGCACTCGGGAGGGGTGCTAGCCCAAGGTCGGCCCAAGCGGCCGAGCCAACGTCACAATTTGTGGCAGCGGGGGGTTGCGATCGC
The DNA here is from genome assembly GCA_031216235.1 of Syzygium jambos. Classification (NCBI taxonomy): domain Eukaryota; kingdom Viridiplantae; phylum Streptophyta; class Magnoliopsida; order Myrtales; family Myrtaceae; genus Syzygium; species Syzygium jambos. Next base: position 38,836,515 of record CM062227.1, on the reverse strand, counting down.
GCGGCCCTATCCAATTCTGTAGTTCCAATATTTTACTTGCTTGAGGTGCCCTTGGTCTCTGTTTACGTCCCCTAATTCTACTTTATCGGCAGCTTCGTCTTTGCTGGTTTTAGGAATGATAAAAGGAAGTAGGTCTTCTTTCGCTGCCAGAGTTCAGCAACAGAGAAATCGTAGTGTTTGTCTTGCGATGGAGATAGTAGACCCATCGGCCGTGAGTCTCCGTCCGCAGGTGACGACCAGGTCACGAGGTTCCTGAGATGGAAGACGTTGACTTCCCGAGAGGAGGCCCTGGCCACCATCAGGGACGTCTGCGTACCGCACCCTTGGCGCCCCGCAGTGTGCGTCGGGGACCGCTGCATCGGGTTCATCTCCGTCTGGCCCGGGTCAGGGGACAACAGGTGCCGGGCGGACATCAGGTGCGGCGTGGCCAGGGAGTGGTGGGGGAAGGGTCTGGCAACCCAAGCGGTGAGAATGGCACTGTCTCCGGTGTTAAACTTATAACATTTTTGTCAATTCAGTACTAAACTTATCGATTTTGCTAATTGAGTTTTAAACCTTTTTTACGTATAATCAATCGAGTCAATTCGGTCAATTTAAGCCGGAAAATAACTGATGTGCACACCAATCTTCTTACGTAACGCAATCGAAACAGACGTGGATAATTTTTTCTAATATTTTAATTTCTTTTTGAATTATTTATTTGTTTTTTTTCTTTCCTTCTTCCTCCTGTAGCCGGTTGCTGGGCCTCGGCGATGGCTATCGAAGATGACCTCGCCATCGCTAGCCCTTGCCAGCCACTGGCAAGCCTTCCCGGGCCCTAGTGACGCTTGACCTCATCGTCACTAGGTGAGGTCCAGCCTTGCTGGTGGCCGGTGGGGTGAGCTTTGCCAGAGGCTAGCAAGGTGGGCGAGGTACCTCGCCGGCCTTCGTCTCTGGCCAATCGCCAAATGTTGGCGACCGGCTAAAGGAGGAAGAAGGGAAGAAAAAAAAAAGAAAAAAGAAATAGATAATTCCAAAAAAATAGAAATATTATTAAAAATTATTCACACTAGTGTCGTCCGCGCCACGTGAGGTGTCTGGCAGTGGGGTGTCAGAACTGAACCGAAAATTTTGTGTATTTCGATTTTGTTTCGGTTTCGGTTCGGATAATCAAAATTTACCAATTTTTTTTTTCAATTCAGTTTATTTAGGTTTGGTTTGGTTCGGATCGAACCGAACTAAGATAAACGCTTCAGTTTTTACCCTATCTCGCCCTCGCTGCATCTCGTTAGCAAAGTCTCTGAATTCAACATGGCGCTGCCTCTGTTGAAGCAAAGAGTAAAGGCGATTACTACTCCTGGCGATCGATACTTGCCGGAGAAAGCAAAGCAGGTCGGGACCACCAGCGGGGAAGTTCAACCTTTTCCACAACACCCTACCCCACAACAGAAAAAAAAAAAAAAAAAGAGAGGGGGGGGGAGAAAGAACGCATCGGATCGGTGGCAGAGAGGTCTAGGGAAGCCGAAAGTGACGAGTGTCTGGTTCAAGTACCGAGTGCTAGGGATGTAAACGGTTCGGTTCGATTTGAATATTTTGAAAAACCAAACCGAACCGAATCATTAAGGATACAACCTTGAACTGAACTGAAAAACTAGTTTAGTTCGATTCGGTTTCGTTCGGTTCGGCTCGGCTCAATTTTCGATTTTCTATTATTTTTTTCTGAAAGTGTGGAGAGGCGGAGGAGGGCATTCAGACACAGTTGCTTTCGCCCACTTCTCTCTCCCGCAGCCCCCTCCCGTTTTTTCTTTTTTCTTCTTTCTTTGGTACCCCCAGTGACGCAAGCGAGAAAGCAAAGCAAGAAAAGGGAAGCCGAAGAGGCACCACCACCACTTCCTCTGTTTCCTCCTCTTCATCATCTGTCTCCCCATGCTCGGACGCTCTCTCGCTTGGCAAATCTTGATCCTTCTCAAGATGGGTCTCTCTATCACTTGACCCCTCCACCGCCCTTTGCCTTCCCTTGCTTTCTCATGCTGGTTCTGGGAAAAATCTTATTGGGTATTTCTGTTTTTTGGGTGCTCTGTTTTTCCATATGGGTGTCCGAGATTCGCTGTGATGGTCGTCGCCGAAACCGAAACCGATGCACGCATACTCCGATGCGAACGAGGTAAGATACGAGCACGGATCGACCAGAACAGCAACTTTTCCCAACTGCGCTCGTGAACCCACATCACGTCTACCTTGAATCCGAGCCATTTTTTCAGAGTTCTCCTTGTCGATCACGGGAACTGCAGAATCTCGCTTGTTCGAGCGCCACTTCTGCTAGATCTTCGCCGCGAGGCTGCCATTGCAGAATGCCGCACGGCCACAGCGTCTAGGTGCCGGCACGGCGGGGAGAGGGGCTGAGCTGAGCAGCGCCTAGGGAGCGAGAGAGAGGATTTAGGCTTTTAGCCCTTTTAGCTTTAGGGTAAAAACCGCAGGTTATTTTCAGGTCAGTTTCGGTTTGATCCGAACCAAACCGAAATAAACCGAAACAAAAAAAATGATTTCTTTTGTGTATCCAAACCAAAAATCGAACCGAACCGAATCGAAATGCACAAAATTTCCGGTTCGGTTCGGTTCGGTTTTTCGATTCGATTCTAACACACCTACTGAGCGCAGTGCTCCGAGTTTCCAGCATCGGCGAACGCGTACTCCCTGCACGGAGAGCCCCCAAAAAGAACAAAAGGAGGTGAAAAAAAACAGAAACCCATCAACGCTCGCGACGCGTGGAGGCGAAAACACGCAGCAAGGGTGGCGGAGGGGAGGGAGGGAGGTACCTGGCGGAGAAGGCGGAGTGGGGCGACGGCTGCCGAGAGAAATGTAGAGAGAGAGAGAGACGAAGGACGGAGGGGGGTGTAAGTGGAAATGGAGGAGAGGGGGTTGGGTTTACTCTGAGATCGAACTAGGTGTCAGTGACCGCCATTGCTGAGAGGCGAGAGCAGCTCCGGCGGAGAGGAGAGGAGAGAGAGAGAGAGTCTCCTTCAGAATAGATCTGCGAGGGAAGAAGGAAGTTTGAAGGAAAAAAAAAACCTGAGCCATGAATAAAAAGCTAAAAAAAAAGAAGTAAAAAGAAGAAGAAATCGAAAACTGATCCGAACCAAACCGAATCAAATTGAACCAAATCGGTTTTTAGGTTCGGTTCCAAATCGATTCGGTTCAAGGGAACACCCTTAACAGTTCGGTTCGATTCGGTTTTTCAAGAAAACCGAACCCAACCAAACCGGTTACACCCCTGCCTAGCATTTATGTCAGCGATTTCTGATCAAAATTAGTCGGATAGGCTCAGTTGGCAAAATGTGAAAAGGTATAGAACTTAATTGACAAAAGTACAATAAATATAGAACTTTTTGGATAATTTTTTTTGATATTCCGGAAATAACATTAATTGACACGAAATCAACATGCCCAAGTGTGTTTTTTTTTGGCACGTTTAACAAAAAAAAAATGTGTTGCGATAGCACGACTTCTCATGTCGATATTGGACATGTGAACACGAACTGTTGACTCTCCGTGATAATATCATAACCTATGAAACTATAGAAAGGATCAATATTCACCTCCTTCACCATCTTGATTTTCATCACTCTAAACAACTTGGAAAGGCTAAGTTCATCCACCAGATTATATGCAGAACAAGTTCACAGAATTACATGAGTTCTCTACTCCAACTGACTGTGCCAATGTGCTTTATCAGTCTTCTGCCGTTAAAGCTAAGCTTCCTTCACAGAATATCTGCTCAGTTGCTTGTAGATTAATATAAAGTCATTGGGTACCCAAAACATGATTATGAAGTACAGGCAACAAATCAGAAGCTCGGGTTTCATCTGTATGAGTTTTTTTGGTATTACGACGTTGAAAGTTTGAAAATAGAACCGGACCGAAGCATGGAATCGAATAGAGTTCATAGGAAATTACAGACATCTTATTCAAATAAGTTCATATAAAGCGTCTCATTGACAAATAAGTTTCATCAAACATCTTAACATGCTGAATTTCGAACAAAAGCAAGTCATTCTTGGGAGTGAGATCAGAGTTGTCGTATTGTGCTCGGAATGGCATCGGCACGTGGAAACCTGTAGCTGACATTTCAGTAGACAACTGGAGATATCCATGAACAGGCGACTTGTTTATTTCACACTAACATTGGACCGATTTGTGGCTGTTGTCGCTCTAATCGAAAGTCATGTTTTGAGCCTCGCTCCTGATCGAATCGAAAAGGGCAGTTGAAAGATAACGTTCTCCGAAACTGGGGAAAACAACCTGCAGAGAGGGAGAAAGTCGGAATAATGGCATGAGAGGCAACTCTGTGCATGCGGAAATTGAAGGTGGGAATTAGGAGGAGAGCAAAGGGTCGGATCAAAGATGAACACCAAATCATCGAGGAAGAAATAATAGTGTCTTTTTAGCTTGAGGGGTTACAGAGGAACAAAATGCAAAGAAGTTCAGACTTACAACGATCAGTTTTTCTGCATATTCCGGCCGCTTTCCCAACTTTATTGCAGCCGCAGCCGCAGCCCCTGAAGAGATCCCTACCTACTCAAAAACAAATTGTAAGATTGCTGAAGGTGAGAATGCAAAAGGCAGTTGCCATCACAGCAATATGGTCTGAAATTTTCTCGTGACAGGTAACTTTGTGCATCCGGAAAAAGAAGACGGGTTATGACAGAGTTAAAAGTCAGTACCAATAGACCCTCTTTGAGGGCAAGAAGCTTAGTAGTCTCAATAGCTTCCTCACTTGATATCTGGAGCCACAAAATGTCATGTAATTTAATCACTTAAGGAAAGTGTCCTCAACTTGACAGCAAGGCGGATAGTCTAACCAAATTTCCAGCCGAATATTGAAAACTTACTTGGAGGACTTCGTCAAGCAAGCCGACGTCCAAAACTGGCGGGATGAAACCAGCACCAATTCCTTGTATCAAGTGCTTGCCTGTGATATGTTTCAGACATCAACTAATGGACCAAAAACTGTTGATACATATCAAAAAGTAGGTAGCAAAGATCTGGACAGGAGGATGAAAAAAAAGGTGAAATTTGCCTCCCACATAGCACAATGCCATTTCTTAATGATTTTTGCCCATGCTACCATCGCTACTGAGGATACAACAGTCACCCACCCCGCCCCGCAAGAAAGAAGAAAGAAGGAAAAGGAAAGAACTAGCTCCTAACTCAGTGATATCCAAAGTTGTACTGCACAGACTTCCAACTACAGCAAAGGCGAGTCAGAGAGGGGAGAAAATAAATCCATGCACTCACCTGGATTTCCGCCATTCAGGACTGCACTTTCAACTGGCTCGACACCATACACCTGGATAAAACGAGAGAGTAAACAAAGACATATAGTTAGCAGTCATTTATCTCTCTGAAACTAACTGAACACGTGATTGGAATTCGAGCTGACCTTGATCTCTGGGTTTTTTTCCTTGAGATATTTGCCCGTGCCAGTTACGGTTCCTCCTGTCCCTATTCCTGAAACGAAGGCATCCACCTTTCCTCCTGAGTCCTTCCAAATTTCTGGGCCAGTAGTTTCATAATGAACCTATAGACACCATTGCAAACCAATTCTTCGAATTGCGGACATAAATGCATATACAGATTAATTAAGAATAATCAGGCAGAAGAAAATCAACAATTGAAAGAAAGAACCTTCGGATTCGCAGGATTCTCAAATTGCCAGAACACATGACTATTCGGTGTCCTATCCTGGATCTCCTGAGCCTTTTGAAGGACCCCATCTAATCCCTTGGCCGGATCCGTGATATATACCTCAGCTCCAAAAGCTAGCATCAGAATTCTTCTCTCAATACTAAATGAAGCCGGCATGACAAGGATAAGTTTGTAGCCCTTAATGGCAGCAATAAAAGCCAAACCAATGCCGGTGTTACCGCTGGTGACTTCGATAAGGACGGTCTTCAATCACCATACATCCATAAAAAGCCATGTTCCAAAATCAGTAAGTTAAACATAGGCAACAACAGTGGCGGTGTAAATGTTCAGAATGAAACTTTTAGCCTCACGGAATATTCTATACACCTTTCCTGGAGTTATCAGTCCTTTTTCCTCGGCATCTTGGATCATGCTAAGTGCAATCCTGTGTAAATTGTATTGACGAATATCTATCAGAGTGTGCTAATTGATGCAAGCCAGCAGTAACAGAAGGATTATTGTTGCTTGCCTATCTTTAACGCTAGAACAAGGCTCCATAGTCTCAAGCTTCACAGCGATGCGAGCTACACAGCCTTCCACAACATTATTGAGATAAACCATTGGAGTGTTGCCTATTAACTGCACAATGCAATGAGAAACACATTAATTGGATAGAACACGACCAACGGGAACTTTGTGAGAGAATCATAATGACATTGAGAAAATGGCATTCATAGAGAGAGATTACCTCGGTGGCATCTCTCTTGATAGCACATTGTCCCTCCATGTCTCGTTTTTGCAACAATCTAGAAGCCAGCAAGAAAATATATTGCAAGATAAGTCTTTCTATCGAAAGTCATGTGAGAAGCGACAACCAAGGGACTGATCTCGTTTGTCATTTTATCATTGCATTTTGCGTTATATGTATTGCTTATTCCACGAAACAGCAGCCAAGGCCATGCTTCTACTAAACCACATCACTCCAGCACTAAGGGCAAGCAAACGATATCGGACAAAGCCAACTTGCAGTAACAATCGGAACACTTAAATCAGCTCAATCATACACGTAAAAGGGGGAAAAAAGACACGGACGAAATTCATCGACTGTCGACTTTGATGAAAGAGCAGTGAAAACACACAATTCCCTGACTTTCACGTCCTCTAGGAGAATATCTACACCTATATAAACTGAGCATTTAAGAAATTAAAAGATTTTGAGAAGCAACTGACTCAACAATATGCCTTACTTCTTTTTCTGAAAGTATAATCTTCTCATACTTAGCGTCTAGCAACAAAGCACCAACATTTTGAGAAATCAGGTTTGAAAATAAGCTCGGCACGATTTTGATCAACACCCATATGTTAACCCAGAACATTTTTTTTTTGTTTTCAAAAGATCAAATCTGATTAAAAGCTCCGGGAAACTCTCACAAACTTCAACGGGCACCAATAAACAAAAGCAGAAGCAGCAAAAGCGGCAGCAATCCAAACATGGCAATTCGCTGTTTTATTCGCGAACTCACCAGTGATCAGAAAACGCAGTATGCCTCGCCAAAGCTATTCGAGCTATGCAAGTTTAAATAGAGGATATTGGATTGGACCCAGTAAGGAAGATACGGCAGAGAGTGACGGGGAGGAGGAAACTGGGGCACGTAAAGGTCAGAGAGTATAAGAAGACAAACCGAAAGTTGCTTCTGCAATTAAATGAGAGCAAGTTGAGGATTCATTCACAGATTTCGAAGCTTTCGGGCTTTGACCATTGCTACGTCACCACCATCTTCCACTTCTTCTCTGGGGGCCGAGCCGGCCGCCTATAATGTATTCAAAGGCTTTGGAACTCGGGTTTCTCTCTCTGTCTCTCTCACAGCGTTATGCAGAGCAGCATTGACTTAGCATTTGTTAATATAAAGTCACTGTCAATGTTTTATGTACGCGAGAAAAGTTCAATTCGTGATTTTCACTCACTCGTCAGTCTTTGCATCTGGGCTGCGCACTCAATAACAACCAGCTAAGAACAAAGAGCACCTGCTCCCAAGAAGAAACAAGAAGACCCCAGGAGCAAGTTCATTGACCCCAAGAGCAGCAAAAGTAGTGTTTGATCCTCTCACTACGTGGAATTCGCCTTCTTTTACGGTGTAAGTTAGTCAAACCTTAGGATTGTCAAAGAGAGGAAGTTGACATGCATCTAGAACTATTTGAACTGTCCAAGAAAACTGATCAAATGCCACGTTTTTTTCCTTACCCTTTTCTCTCGTCCTCATGGTGAATCAGCCAAAGAAACAACCAATGATTTTTCTTCCCAATGTGCCCCCCCTGCAAAACTATTGCTATTCCCTAAAAGACCCAAATTTTGGCCGACTCCTCCACATCTATCTCTCTCTGTCCCACACAGAGAGACTGCTTAATCAGCGAGAGAGTTTGACCGGTACAAAAGCAAGGCCCGGGCAAAGAACAACTCACTTACCTGGACGGGGTCAAATGGCGGTCAAGAAGGTTCATGGCCTGGGCCTAGTGACCTCCATTGCACTCTGGAGGGGTGCTAGCCCAAGGTCGGCCCAAGCGGTCGAGCCTACGTCATAATTTGTGGCAGTGGGGGTCTGCGTTCGCGCGGCCCCTGCCCAATTCTGCAGTTGAACTCTTCACTTCGATGGCCCCCAGCCGGTTATCCGGTCACCTTCCTCTCGTGGTCGTAGTTTAAATCCCAAATTCTACTTTACAGGCGCTTCATCTTTGCAGATTTTCGGAATAAATAAGGAAAGTGGGTTCTCTTCTTTCGCTACCAGCTATAAAAAAGAACATATGAGGTTTTAGAGTTCGGCATCAGAGAAATCGTAGTTTTTATGTCTTGCGATGGAGACGGTAGACCCATCGGCCGTGAGTCTCCGTCCCTTCAGGATTTCCGACGCTGACGACTTCCTTTCGTTCGCAGGTGACGACCAGGTGACGAGGTTCCTGAGATGGAAGACGTTGACCTCGAGAGAGGAGGCCGTGGCCACCATCAGGGACGTCTGCATACCGCACCCTTGGCGCCGTGCGGTGTGCGTCGGGGACCGCTGTGTCGGGTTCATCTCCGTCTGGCCCGGGTCAGGGGACGACAGGTGCCGGGCGGACATCGGGTACGGCATGGCCAGGGAGTGGTGGGGGAAGGGCGTGGCGACCCGAGCGGTGAGAATGGCGCTGTCCCAGTTGTTCGGGGATTTCCCTGGTGTCTTGAGGATTCAAGCCTTTGTCGGGGCGGACAATAGGGCATCCCAGAGAGTGTTGGAGAAGGCCGGGTTCACAAGAGATGGGTTGCTGAGAAAGTATGCCTATTTGAAGGGGACTTTGCAGGATTTGTACCTGTACAGTTTCTTGTCCACCGACGTCGTCCCTTCAGACTGATAAGAGCCAATCCGATGGCCTTTCGGGTCGAGTCTCAAAGGCATATTGAAGTCCGAAAATTTTCGCCTTGCTGCCAAAAGGTAATAGGCTGATCCATATTTTGAAGTCACTAAGTTATCTACATTTATGTACCAGAAGTAGCTCCTAAATAGTCATGTTCATCACGATCTCAATGTTACTTCTTCATGGGGTGTGAAATGAAACTGCTATCAGCTTTATGCATATGAAAGAACTCTTTTCTTATTTTTTTCTTTTTTTGGGCACATGGAAGAACTTAATGGTATGGTGAATTCGATTAACAGAAAGCATGGCAAGTGGAGGAAGTAAAAGAGTAAGTACGAACTATTAATTGCCGCACCCCCCCTTCTCCACCAAACGCAGAAGGTTATACTTACAAGACAGTTATGAAAGCTCACACGAAAGTATACGTGGTCAGAAGAGTAAGCACGAATATCTGGCTCTAAGGCCTGCCCGAGCAGTTTGATTTGCACAAGTGAAAAAGAAACTGAAGCGGGAAGCGAAGAACATATATGTCCCCGTAGCACGTTGTTAAATACTTGTCACGGGGACAATTCTTCATTAGAAAGGGCCGGCTGGAATTTGTTCTTGATGTGTCAGTTAAATCAGATGAAAGTATGTGGACACGTTGAGGAAATTAGTCAAGGTTCATAAAGCATATTCTCTGCCTCCTGCTTCACAGATTGAAAAATCGCAGTAGACAAATTACACTCTCCAAAGCTTGCGAAGACCACCTGAGCAGGGTTAATATCTAGTATAAGTATGATCGAATGGCTGCTTGCTGCTGAAGAAGAGTATGAACAGGTAGAAATGGTTTTTATTCTTTTGAAAAAAGGAAACCAGAATAGTTTTATTCGACGGATGGTCAACATCCAGCTGAGCAATATTCAAGTAAGCCACACTCGCTAAGCAAGAATTTATGCTGCCTACATAGCTAAGTTACTGCGAACTCACTTGTAAAATGCATGATATTCTGCTTATGATGTCCAATAAATGCAAATCAACTCACCACAATGAGCTTTCCAGAATTTTCTGGGCTCTTTGCAAGATTGATTGCAGCTGTGGCAACTGCGCCTGATGATACTCCGACCTGCAATGTGCAACAGAAAGAATCACAAAGAAGCCAACTAAAAAGCACGCGGCAGAAAACTCTGAATTGCCACGATCTCCACATATCCCAGGAAATAAGTTGAATATGGATATTAGTCAGTGTGCGCATTGTTTCCTAGGTTGGGGGTCTGAAGTCTCAATGCCTCATGATAGACAAGTCACTTTACCAGCAAACCTCCTTCACTGCAAGAAGCTTGGCAGTTTCAATAGCTTCTTCGCTTGATATCTGCAAAGTCAGAAAGACATTCTGTAATAGCTGCTGTGAAATTACTCAGTAGAGGTCACATTAAGTTCAGAAGGTTGATGTACAAACATATGAGAATTTGGCTGTCTTCAATGAAAATTGAATCTCCGGGAGCTTTCATCCAAGGTCAACTTCTGGTGCTGGGCCTAGAACGAGGTGATGTAAAAAATTGGAGGGAAATATCAATAGTAGCTGTTTTAGCGATTAGAGCAAAAAGTTCATCAATGCTGCTTAAATTGTGAATGAAGATTTTCCAAAATAAGCTAGCTTGTGAAGTAGCTTTACTAGTACATAAAAGTCATTTAACTTGGTCCTTCAAGTGGCAGTAAATGAATTGACAATGACACATGATCTAACCTTGTCAGATGGCAGGAATCAAAGGAACAAAGCAAAAGGTGTACTAGTGCCAATCGTTAAGAGATGGAAAGCGCATGAATTTTTCCTAAGAGTTACGCGATCTCTGCACCACTTGATAGGAACCACTTTACAGTAAGTCACAAAGAAGACGAGCCCAAATTGCTAAAACAAAGCATTTATTGTATTGTGCTCTTTCTCCATCCAAGTTTAATAGAATTTCTTCGTATGTCATAGCTAAAGAAATCTGGGAGAGACTCTTAATTACAGTTGAAGGAACGGTTCAAGTATGGGAAACAAAGATGAACATACTTTTTGGAAACTACAAGATGTTCAAGATGAAGTCTAATGAGACCAACATACAACTGTTCACGAGATTCACATAAGTTGTGAATGGTCTTGCCAATTAGGGAAAAATCTTCACTGATATTGAAAGGTAAACAAACTCTTGAGGGCACTTCGAAAGGAGTAAAGTCACATGAAGACATCAGTCTATGAAATAATGAGAATCCAACCCATATCCCTGGATGAACAGATAGGACCCCCACTGTCCTATGAAGCAGAGAATTTGAGCGAAGAAATTAGCATCAAAGGTAAGAAAGTCCTTACTTTCAAAGCTGATTAAAATGATGCGGTTGAACTAACATCATCTGAAGATGAAGATGATGAAGACATGATACTCCTAACAAGAAGGTTCAAAAACCTGATGAGAAAAGAAAAAAGCTTCAAAGAAAAACACAAATGAGACTCTCGGAGGAGATTCTCCAAAGCAAAAAATGAAAACAAATAAAATGACATTGTTTGCTACGAATGCAAAAAGCCTAGTCACACAAAAATGTTGGGTAAAAGAGGAACTTATAATTCTGCAAAAGGAACTTGACACTGTCAAAAGTGAATATGAACTTTTTCAAAATGAATGAGCTTCTCTTCAGGAGAACTTGTCAAAAGTCTGCACAAGATTCTCTGTGGGTTTAAAGACACTTAAACACAGCCTTTCCATTCAAATTCCTCGTTACAACAAATCAAGTTTGGGATATAAGGAAAATGAAGTAGAAAGAAATTCATTTCCAAGCACCAAGGAAAGGATTAGATGGAAATAATTGTGCTAGAAACTTCATTGGATCTGTAGGTGAAAGTTATTCGACCGTTCCAACTGCAATGAAAATGTTCATTTATAAAATGAATGTCCATATTGTGGGTGCTAACAATACAATTCAGAGGGGGTAAATAGGTTGTTTGAGAACTATGAAAAAATTTATGAAATATAACAAATTAAACTTTTAACATTAGTCCGACCAAAGAAAAAACCTTTAAATGGTAGCAGAAGTAGAATATAGATATCAAGTGCACGTGCTGCTGATGAACAGATAGTGATGATAATGAGCAAGTAGTGCTAATAGTGAAGACATAAAAGATATTACAAACATGTATATATAGTTGTTCGGCTTTATTCTCAAGCTTACGTCTACTAGCAACACTAACCGCCACAACAAAGTTGGAATTTACTAGTAATCTTCAAGAGAAGTAGTCATCAAGTACTACCTTTCCAATTGATCACGTTATTAAGGCTCACGTTGTGCTATTATACTTGCTCTTATCACTTATTACTAACATTAGCAACAATCGGAACACTTAAATCAGCTCAATCATAGGCGTAAAAGGGGGGAAAAAGGACATGGACGAAATTCATCGACTGTCAACTTTGATGAAAGAGCAGTGAAAACACACGATTCCCTGACTTTCACATCCACCAGGAGAATATCTACACCTATTTCGACTAAGAATTTAAGAAATTAAAAGACTTTGAGAAGCAACTGACTACACACTATGCCTTCTTTTCCTGAAAGTATAATCTTCTCATACTTAATATCTAATAACAAAGCACCAACTTTTTGAGATATCAGGTTTCAACATAAGCTCGGCACGATTTTGATCAACACCCATATGTTTCCGCTTGATTTTTTTTTTCCTCAAAAGAACAAATCTGGTAAAAAGCTCCAGAAACTAGCACAAACTTCAAGGGGCACCCATAAACAAGAGCAGAAGCAGCAAAAGCGGCAGCAATCAAAACATGGCAATCCGCTGTTTTATTCACGAACTCACCGGTGACCAGAAAACGCAGTGTGCCCCGCCAATCGCTCTGCAGGGGAAAGCTATTCGAGCTCTGCAAGTTTAAATAGAGGAAATTGGATTGGACCCAGTAAGGAAGATAAGGCAGAGAGTGACGGGGAGCAGGAAACTGGGGCACGCAAAGGTCAGAGAGCATAAGAAGACAAACCAAAAGTTGCTTCTACAATTAAACGAGAGCAAGTTGAGGATTCATTAAGAGACTTCGAAGCTTTCATGCTGTCGCGACCTAAATTTCTCAAGCTAATGGATTATTAAGATTAAACTTAATTCGGCTCTTTCAAGCCCTATCAATTTGCAACTTCGGATTTAAGTTTTTAACATACAAAAATTTTTATACTTGAAGTCGCCACTAATTTATTTGTGGTAGGTCAATTAGAAACCTAAATAAAACATATGAAGATATGTTTTATTCCTACGAACCAAAGATTCTAAGCTCGGGGACTTGATTATACTAGATCTAGTCTATTGCCCTTTTGGCACCTTTTCTTTTCAAAAAATATTTATGCAGGCAGTCTGAATTCATTTTATTCCCTAATTACTAACACGTGCGGTATTCATGCGGATGCGCAAACCACCAATTTAACACCCAAGAAAGCAATAAATAAATTGCAAGATTAGGAAAATGACGTACCTTAATGCAACGCAAGAATCTACATTGTTAGTAGAAAATCACACAGACAATTCTAATATGATTTCTAATTAACAAAATAAGCATCTACATTGTTAGTAGAAAATCACACAGACAATCCTAATATGATTTCTAATTAACAAAATAAGGCACTCGAGGTGTTCTTTAGGGTTTGCGACCTAACTTGCGAACTATATAACATGCGACGACGTGACCTAATTCTAATGACAGAAAATGATGTGTTTTTTTTTGTATTTTTCCAATGAAATTTGAAATAAAAAAAGCCTAAAATAACATGTAATCTAACAACTTTTTTTTTGTATTTATATTTTTTATTAAAATTCGAAATTAAAAATTACTCAAATTAAGAATGCAATCTATCCTAATCTATCCTAAAGTAACTCATTCTTTTTGGAATTTTCATTTTAAAGGAAATAAATCAAACAGATAAATAACCACCACGATCAAAACCAATTCATGCGATCCGAAAGATTTGTTTTATTATCTTTGAATTAGGGAAACAATATAAATCGGCAATCATATCCATGTGGTTATGGATATTGATGGAAGGCTATTCGTTTGAATTTGGGAACAAAATAAAATCTACTATCGTATCCAAATAGTTATAGACAGGATAAAGATTTTCCGTGCCACCGAATATCGTATTTCATGATTGAGATCGGATAGTCGTCCCGACACGTTGTTAAGTTAGGAATTCCTAACTTCGTCTATTTTTTGGAATCTTGCGAATATGCAATATATCTACTAACCAACCAAAGACAACAAAATCACTCAAATTAGAAATTTAAATATTTGAAACGATATTGAAAAAAGTTTATTACCTAATTTACTGATAACTTCCAAAGTTGAATTCGCGGTGGATCGGGTTTGCGGATCACAGGACGGCCGACGGTGGTGGATAGGCGATGGTAATGGCAATGGCGACGAGGTCGCTCATGGATTGTCAGGGATTTTTGGCCCTTCATCTGCAAACAGAATCACGAGAGAGGTGACGGACCGACTCACGGTATGGGAATGTCTCGGAATTGAACAGGATCGTCGGGGAGGAATCGCCGTGGAGAACCGTCGAGGGATTGGATAACACCACCGTAGAGATGTGGCAGTGGCCGTAGGCAATAGTAGCGGCGAAAAGGGGCTGGCTTTCAAACTCAAAGGCGCACGGCAACGTGTATCACTACGGGCTCGACGTGGGGTGTGACAATTTGCCGTCACGGTAGAGAATCTCTCCAAGGAAACCTGCAAAAGAAACGACCAGTATAGCTCGATGATCACTGAAACCACCAAACTGGGATTCGTCGGTCTGCCGTTGAGCTGGTGTCGATGGGAAAGAAGCTCGTGACTGATGCAGCAAGGCTGCAAGATTGACGTCACAACGACACCCGGGAAGCTGCTCGCCACCTTGAAATTTGCTGCTGGCGTTGGGCGAAGGAGTTTTCGTGAACGTCTTCTCCTTTTGGTATTTGCTACATGTTGAAATCATCTCAGAGGGTGTGGTGCAGCTCCCCCCTTTCTCTACGTTTTCCTTCTTTGGCATCTTGAATGTGTTGTGCTTCTCTATCATAAATTGTGAAATTGTGAAGCTCCCCTCACGATTTCTCTCTAGTGGCCGCACGACTCCTCTGCTTCTCTCTTTTCCAACTCGACAATTTCCAATGAAAATTTTAGCTCTTATAATGTTTATGGGCTTGGCCAAGAATTTTCTTAAACGCGGGCTTAGTCCAATTAATTCCATTGAGTTCAAAACCCCTACACTTGAGTCCATCCGCCACCAGTCCAATGCAAATGCAACTATATGAGCCTAAATACAAATTCAAATGCTTCTAATCTATATGCAATTTAACTAATTTTTTGCCTAGGGACTGGGATCGATCCTTAATTTTTTATGCAACAAACGACTGACTAGATTGTCAAAATTTAGGTGTCAACACGGGCTTTCACCATTGGTTCGTTTGTGGGCGGAGCCGGCCACCTAAAATATTCGAAGGCTTTGGAACTCTGGTCTCTCTCTCTCTCACACAACGATATGCAGAGCAGCATCGACTTAGCATTTGTTAAGATGAAGTCACTGTCAATGTTTTATGTACGTGATAAAAGTTCAATCCATGATTTTCACTCGCTAGTCAGTCTTGGCATCTGGGTTGCGCACTGAACAACAACCAGCTAAGAACAAGAGCCCCTGCACCCAAGAAGAAACAAGGACCTTGAGAGCAAGTTTATTGACCCCAAGAGCAACATAAGCAGCGTTTGATCCTCTCACTACTAGGAATTTGACTTCATCTATGGTGTAAGTTAATCAACCTGGGGATTGTCATAGAGAGGAAGTTGACTGCTTGCAGAAATCCACCTAGAACTATTTGAAGTGTTCAAACAAACTGATCAAATACCATTTTTATCTTCACCCTTCTCTCTCTTCCTCACGGTGAATCAGCCAAAAAGCAACCACTGCGAAGTACAATAGTACAAGCACGACACTTAGCAAGTCCCCCCTGTTCGCAAGAAACACCCTTTTGATTCTTCTCGCCTTCGACCACCCGTGAGCCCCCTGAAAACCATTGATATTCCCTAAAAGACCCCAAATTTTGACCGACTCCTCCATGTCTCTCTCTCTCTTTGTCCCACACAGAGGGACTACTGAATCAGCGAGAGAGTTTGACCAGTGTAAAATCAAGGCCCAGGGAGAGAGCAACTCACTTGCCTGGACAGGGTCAATGGGCGATACCGAAGGCTCATGGCCTGGGCCTAGTGACCTCCATTGCACTCGGGGGTGCTAGCACAAGGTCGGCCCAAGTGGCCGAGCCTACGTCATAATTTGCGGCAGCGGGGGCTTGCGTTAGCGTGGCCTCTACCCATTTCTGTAGTGCCAATATTTTACTTACTCGATCGGCCCTTGTCTCTGTTCCCCTAATTCTACTTTATCGGCAGCTTCGTCTTTGCTGGTTTTAGGAATGACTAGAGGAAGTAGGTCTTCTTTCGCTACCAGAATTCAGCAACAGAGAAATCGTAGTTTTCATGTCTTGCGATGGAGATAGTAGACCCATCGGCCGTGAGTCTCCGTCCCTTCAGGATTTCCGACGCTGACGACTTCCTTTCGTTCGCAGGTGACGACCGGGTCAGGAGGTTCCTGAGATGGAAGACGTTGACTTCGAGAGAGAGGCCCTGGCCACCATCAGGGACGTCTGCATACTGCACCCTTGGCGCCGCGCGGTGTGCGTTGGGGACCGCTGTGGCGGGTTCATGTCCGTCGGGCCCGGGTCGGGGTACAACAGGTGCCGGACGGACATTGGGTATGTCGTGGCCAGGGAGTGGTGGGGGAAGGGCTTGGCAACCCAGCTGTGAGAATGGCGCTGTCCCAAGTGGTAAACTTATAACACCTTTATTAATTCAGTACTAAACTTATCGATTTTACCAATTGAGTTTTAATATTTTTTACGTTTGGTCAATTGAGTCAATCCGGCTAATTTAAGCCAGAAAGTAACTGATGTGCACACAGACCGTATTACGTAACGCAATCGAGACTGACTGACGTGGACAAATTTTTCTAATATTTTAATTTCTTTTCGAATTATTTATTTGTTTTTTTTCTTTCCTTTTTTCTCCTCTAGCTGGTTGCCGGGCCTCGGCGATGGACATCGAGGACGACCTCGCCATCGCTAGCCCTTGTTGGCCACTAGCAAGCCTTGCCGAGCCCTAGTGAGGTTAACTAGGTGAGGTCGAGCTTTGCTGGTGGTCGGCGGCGTGAGCTTTGCTAAAGGCTGGCAAGGTGGGCAAGGTACCTCGCCGGCCTTTGCCTTTGGCCAATCTCCATGCTTCGGAGATCGGCTAAAGGAGGAAGAATGGAAGAAAAAAATGAAAGAAAAGGAAAGGAAAAAACAAATAGATAATTAAAAAAATAGAAATATTATTAAAAATTATTCGCGCTAGTGCAGTCCGCACCACGTGAGATGCCTAGCACCCATGTCAGCGATTTCCGATCAAAATTAATCGGATGTACTCAATTAGTAAAACGTGAAAATGTGTAGAGTTAAATTGACAAAATTAAAAAGTTTATGACTAAATTGGTAAAAGTACAATAAATATAGGACTTTTTGAATAATTTTTTTTGATATTCCGAAAATAACATTAATTGACACGAAATCAACATGCCCAAGTGTGTTTTTTTTTTTGGTACGTTTAACAAAAAAAACAAATGTGTTGTGATAGCACGACTTCTCATATCTATATTGGACATGTGAACACGAATTGTTGACCCTTCGTGATAATTATCATATCCTCGAGTTTCATATATATAGAAAGGAGCAATATTCACCTCCTTCACCATCTTGATTTTCATAAGTCTAAACAACTTGGAAAGGCTAAGTTCATCCACCGGATTATTTGCAGAACAAGTTCATAGAACTACATGAGTTCTCTACTCCAACTGCCTGTGCCAATGTGCTTTATCAGTCTTCTGCTGATAAAGCTAAGCTTCCTTCACAGAATATCTTCTAAGTTGCGCGTAGATTAATATGAAGTCATTTGGTATTATGAAGTACAGGCGACGAATCAGAAGCTCGGGTTTCATCTGTATGAGTTTTTTTGGTATTACGGCGTTGGAAGTTAGAAAATAGAACCGGACCGAAGCATGGAATCGAATAGAGTTCATAGGAAATTATAGATTTTTTATTCGGATGCTGAAGTCCCCAAGATTGCAAGAGAGGATCAAGATCATATAAAGTGTCTCATTGACAAATAAGTTTCATCAAACATCTTAACATGCTGAATCTCGAACAAAAGCAAGTCATTCCTGGAAGTGAGATCAGAGTTGTCGTATTGTGCTCAGAATGGCATTGGCATGTGGAAACCCATAGCTAACATTCCAGTAGATAGCTTGAGATCTCCATGAATGGGCAACCTGTTTATTTCACACTAACATTGGACAGATTTATGGCTATTGTCACTCTAATCGAAAGTCATGTTTTGAGCCTCATTCCTGATCGAGTCGAAAAGGGTGGTCGAAAGATAACGCTCTCCGAAACTAGGGAAAACAACCTGCATAGAGGGAGAAAGTCGGAATAATGGCATGAGAGGCAACTCTGTGCATGCGGAAATTGAAGGAGGGAATTAGGGGGAGAGCAAAGAGTCCATCAATATCCACTGGAGGAGCAGCAATCGGATCAAAGACGAACACCAAATCATCAAGGAAGAAATAATAGTGTCTCTTTCTAGCTTGAGGTGTTGCAGAGGAACAAAATGCAAAGAAGTTCAGACTTACAACGATCAGTTTTCCCGCATACTCTGGCCGCTTTCCCAACTTTATTGCAGCTGCAGCCGCAGCCCCTGAAGAGATCCCTACCTACTCAAAGACAAAGTGGAAGATTGCCAAAGGTGAGAACGCAAAAGGCAGTGCCATCACAGCAATATGGTCTGAAATTTTCTCGTGACAGGTAACTTTGCGCATCCAGAAAAAGAAGACGGGGTTATGACAGAGTTCAAAGTCAGTACCAATAGACCCTCTTTCAAGGCAAGAAGCTTGGTAGTCTCAATAGCTTCCTCACTTGATATCTGGAGCCACAAAATGTCATGTAATTTAATCAGTTAAGGAAAGTATCCTCAACTTGACAGCAAGGCAGATAATCTAACCAAATTTTCAGCCTAATAGTCGAAACTTACTCGGAGGACTTCGTTGAGCAAGCCGACGTCCAAAACTGGCGGGATGAAACCAGCACCAATTCCTTGAATCAAGTGCTTGCCTGTGATATATTTCAGACATCAACTAATGGACCAAAAACAGTTGATACATATCAAAAAGTCGGTAGCAATGATCTGGACAGGAGGATGAAAACAAAGGTGAAATTTGTCTCCCACATAGCACAATGTCATTTCTTCATGCTTTTTGCCAACCATCGCTACTGAGGATATAACAGTCACCCGCCCTGCCCCGCAAAAAAAGAAGAAAGAAGGAAAAGGAAAGAACTAGCTCCTAACTCAGTGATATCAAAAGTTGTACTGCACAGAGTTCCAACAACAGCAAAGACGAGTCAGAGAGGAGAGAAGATAAATCCATGCACTCACCTGGATTTCCACCACTCAGGACTGCACTTTCCTCTGGCTCGACACCATACACCTGGATGTAAACGAGAGAGTAAACAAAGACATATAATTAGCAGTCATTTATCTCTCTGAAACTAACTGAACACGCGATTGGAATTCGAGCTGACCTTGATCTCTGGGTTTTTTTCCTTGAGATATTTGCCCGTGCCAGTTACGGTTCCTCCTGTCCCTATTCCTGAAACGAAGGCATCCACCTTTCCTCCTGAGTCCTTCCAAATTTCTGGGCCAGTAGTTTCATAATGAACCTACAGACAAAAATCACAAACCAACTCTTTGATCCTTTGAATAGCGGACATAAATGCATATACAGATTAATTAAGAATAATCAGGCAGAAGAAAATCGACAATTAAAATAAAGAACCTTCGGATTCGCAGGATTCTCAAACTGCCGGAACATGTGACTATTCGGTGTCCTGTCCTGGATCTCCTCAGCCTTTTGAAGGACCCCATCAAATCTCTTGGCCGGATCTGTGATATATACCTCAGCTCCAAAAGCTCGCATCAGAATTCTTCTCTCAATACTATATGAAGCAGGCATGACAAGGATAAGTTTGTAGCCCTTAATGGCAGCAATAAAAGCCAAACCAATGCCGGTGTTACCGCCGGTGACTTCAATAAGGACGGTCTTCAATCGCCATACATCCATAAAAAAACCATTTTCCAAAATCAGTAAGTTAAACATAGGCAACAACAGTGGCGGTGTAAATGTTCAGAATGAAACTTTTAGCCCCACGGAATATTCTATTCACCTTTCCAGGAGCTATCAGTCCTTTTTCCTCAGCATCTTGGATCATGCTAAGTGCTATCCTGTGTAAATTGGATCCACAAATATCTATCAGAGTGTGCTAATTGATGCAAGCCAGTAGTAACAGAGGGATAATTATTGCTTGCCTATCTTTAACGCTAGAACAAGGCTCCACAGTCTCAAGCTTCGCAGCAATGCGAGCTACACAGCCTTCCACAACATTATTGAGATAAACCATTGGTGTGTTGCCTATTAACTGCACGATACAATGAGAAACACGTTAAGTGGATAGAACACGACCAACTGGAACTTTGTGAGAGAATCATTGGGAAAATGGCATTCATAGAGACAGATTACCTCGGTGACATCTCTCTTGATAGAACACTGTCCCTCCATGTCGTGTTTTTGCAACAATCTAGAAGCCAACAAGAAAATATATTGCAAGATAAGTCTTTCTATCGAAAGTCAATTGAGAAGCAACAACCAAGGGACTGATCTTGTTCGTCATTTTATCATTGCATTTTGCGTTATATATATTGCTTATTCCACAAAACAGCAGCCAAGGCCATGCTTCTACTAAACCACATCACTCCAGCACAAAGGGCAAGCGAATGATATCGGACGAAGCCAACTTGCAGCAACAATCAGAACACTTAAATCAGCTCAATCATACACGTAAAAGGGGGAAAAAGACACGGATGAAATTCGTCGACTGTCGACTTTGATGAAAGAGCAGTGAAAACACACAATTCCCTGACTTTCACGTCCTCTAGGAGAATATCTACACCTATATAAACTGAGCATTTAAGAAATGAAAAGACTTTGAGAAGCAACTGACTCCACAGTATGCCTTACTTCTTTTTCTGAAAGTATAATCTTCTCATACTTAGCGTCTAGCAACAAAGCACCAACATTTTGAGAAATCAGGTTTCAAAATAAGCTCGGCAGGATTTTGATCAACACCCGTATGTTAACCCAGAACTTTTTTTTTTCAAAAGATCAAATCTGAAAAAAAGCTCCGGGAAACTCTCACAAACTTCAACGGGCACCGATAAACAAGAGCAGAAGCAGCAAAAGCGGCAGCAATCCAAACATGACAATTCGCTGTTTTATTCACGAACTCACCGGTGACCAGAAAACGCAGTGTGCCCCGCCAATCGCTCTGCAGGGGAAAGCTATTCGAGCTCTGCAAGTTTAAATAGAGGATATTGGATTGGACCCAGTAAGGAAGATAAGGCAGAGAGTGACGGGGAGCAGGAAACTGGGGCACGTTAAGGTCAGAGAGCATAAGAAGACAAACCAAAAGTTGCTTCTACAATTAAACGAGAGCAAGTTGAGGATTCATTTACAGATTTCAAAGTGTTGAAGTTCAGCAGGATCAAACACATAAATATAATTCAATGAAATAACGTGGTTCAGCAATATGCCTACATCCACGGACAAAAAACTCTCCCTCTCTTCCTTTTTTCATAGAGAGTAGATCTGCCATTATTTATCATATATACAGCATACGGTTGCTCACAACAAGGCAACAGGCAACCATTTTACATAAGAAAGGAAACACCATAAATAGGAAACAAGAATAATATAATAGCAAAAATATCTCCATTCCAAGAATAGGAGACAAAAATCTTGCCAACACTCCCCGTCAAGTTGGGGCGAAAACTTCGTCGGAGGTCAACTTGTCCACCACAATTTGGAAAACTCCTTTTGATAACGCTTTGGCGAAGACATTTGCAAGTTGATCCTCACTACGAATGTACGAAGTCTCAATTGTTTTATCTTGAACCTTCTCTCTCACAAAGTGACAGTCCACTTCTATGTGTTTGGTTCTCTCATGAAAGATCGAATTTGAAGCAATGTGAGTTGCTTCTTGATTATCACAAAACAGCTTTATAGGTGTAGCTGTAGGCTTACATCCCATTTCTTGAAGTAAAAAACGCAGCCACACAATTTCACTAGTAGTTGTGGCCATAGCGCGATACTCGGCTTCTACGTTTGAACGTGCAACAACCGTTTGTTTTTTGCTCTTCCAAGTGACAATATTACCACCAACAAATGTACAGAAACCAGTTGTGGATTTTCTATCCACCGGACTTCCAGCCCAATCTGCATCAGTGTAGCCCTCTATATCTGTGTGACCATTGTTCTTCATCAAGATTCCCCTTCCTAGTGAAGCTTTCAAATACCGAAGAAGATGATCCACCAATCCCATGTGACCTTCAGTGGGATTATGTTGGCTCACATAACTAACAGCATATGCAATATCGGGTCTAGTGATAGTTAAATAAATCAAGCGTCCTACTAAACGCTGAAACTGACCAACATCCTGCAGTGGTACACTGTTAGAAACAACTTTGCTGTTATACTCCATAGGAACACTTGCAGGTTTAACTCCCAACTTACCAGTCTCTTTTAATAAATCAAGAACATACTTTCTCTGGGATAAAAACAGTCCTTTGCAAGAATGTGCTAATTCAATGCCCAAAAAATAACGCAAACTACCAAGGTCTTTGATATCAAATTCCTTGCTCAAATGACGCTTGAGTGCTTCAATCCCAGGTTGGTTACTACCTGTAATGACCAAATCATCAACATACACAAGAATAATAACAATACCTTGGTCATTTGACTTAGTGAACATAGAGGAATCAGAAGCACCCCTCTTGAACCAGAATCTGATAAGTGCTGCACTAAGCTTGCCATACCAAGCTCTAGGTGACTGTTTAAGGCCATAGATAGCTTTCTTCAGTTTACAAACAGTTCCATCCTTACCCTGTAATGAATGCCCAGGTGGTAAATCCATATAGACCTCTTCTTCTAAGTCCCCATGTAAAAAGGCATTCTTCACATCCATTTGGAACAAAGACCATCCATGATTAACTGCTACGGACATAAGTACTCGCACTGTATTCATCTTAACCACCGGAGCAAATGTTTTCTTTATAGTCTATGCCGTAGGTTTGGGTGTACCCTTTGGCGACAAGCCTAGCTTTGTACCTCTCAACCATGCATCACTATTATATTTGATCTTATAAATCCATCTACATCCCACGGTCTTTTTTCCTCTTGGCAGCTGCACCAACTCCCAAGTCCGGTTTCGATTCAGTGCCTCAATCTCATCTTTCATTGCTTTAATCCACACGATTTTCTTATTTGCTTCCTCAAAACTCTTGGGCTCCTATTGTTCTTCAATGGCAGATAGAAAACTCAAATAACTGTAAGACACTTTGTCATATCCAACAAAATCCTGAATGGGGTGCTGAATTGTATGAAAGGTAGAAAAATCCCGAAGATAGGTTGAAGGTCTAGGGATATGAGTTGACTTGCGAATAGAAATAGGTGCTTGAACCTCTGCTATTGAAGTCTCATTTATCAACTCTTCACCTGCAGCTTCAGAATTTTCATCAGGTGCTGACATACTTGATTCTGATGATGAGTGCCTAATACCTCCAGCCTCCTGACTTTCGGTAACAATCTCATCCCCTTTGTGATTTTTCGCAACAGCCCCAGTTTCAACTTTCTGATTTTTGGGTTTATTTTTGGTGTTGCCAACCACTATAGGGATAGGAACGGGCTCAAATTTGGTAGAAAAGTCTTGATAGTTGTACTCCCCCTGAATTTGAGCCCTGTTGGAAAAAAACATGTGGGCCTCATCAAAAAACACATCGCGAGAAAAATAAACTTGCTTAGTACTGGGATCATAGCATTTGTAGGCCTTTTTGGTGGAAGAGTAGCCAACAATTACACACTTCCGAGCCCGGGGATCTAGTTTTCCACCATTTTGAGAGTGGACGTAGCAAACGCAGCCAAAGATTCGTAAATGAGAAATATCAAACTTTCGTCCATACAAGATCTCCATAGGGGTCACATAACACAAAACACGGCTAGGCAATCCATTGATCAAATAACAACTCGTTAGAACATCATCTGCCCAATAGGATTTAGGCATGTTTCCTGAAAATAATAGGGCCCTAGTAACTTCAAGGAGGTGTTGATTTTTCCGTTCTACTACACCGTTCTGCTGTGGCGTCCCAACACAAGATGTTTGATGAATAATACCCAAACTACTCAAGACCGCTTGAAAACTCTTATTAGTGTATTCAGTACCATTGTCGGTGCGCAATACCTTCATAGAGGTATTAAATTGATTTTTCACCATGTTGCAAAATTCTTGAAAGATAGTAAGAACTTCAGTCTTGGATTTTAAAAGGCGAATCCACGCAGCACGAGACTTATCATCAATGAATGTAATAAAATATCTGAAACCCTCCTTAGAATCAACAGGTGAATTACCCCAAACATCCGAATGAACAATAAAAAGCAATTCAATAGATCTACTATTGCTATTTGGAAACGGTAACCTATGCTGTTTGGCAAAGTGACAAGGATCACAACTACTTGAATCATGACGAAATGACACATCAAGAGCATGTAATACTCGGTCGGATGGATGACCCATACACCAATGCCATGCTCGCGAATTGTCACCACCTCCTTTTATTGTTGTCAAAGCTGCATTATGAAGCTCCAAAGTGTATAACCCGTCTTGCAATCGCCCCTCACCAATCATCTTCCTGGTGGTGCGATCTTGAAAGAGCACCTTTTGAGGGGTAAAAATAACATTGCAATTCCATTGGTTAGCACACTTGCTTACAGACATCAAATTTGATGATAGTTCAGGAACCAACAAAGCTTTCGATTCCTTTGAAAAAACTTTAATTTGTCCCACTCCTCGTGTGGGAACCTGCACCCCGTTAGCAACCGTAATAGGAGGATGCAAAGAGCTATAACCAGTATGAGACAATATATTTGAGGAGCTGCACATGTGATCCATGGCTCCAGAATCCACAATAAATCGTGTTTTAGAAAAAACAGAAAGTGCATATTCATTACCAGATATTGTGGCAAGATTCCCGAACTCCTTGTTAGCGGTATTCGTCCCAAGCCCATGCGTTTGAATCAATTGCTGCACTTGTTCAGTCAAAGAATCAAGCTTTGTCTGAATATCTACCGAATTTCCTTGAATAACAGCGTTGGCGTTTGGCCCCTTCTCCTTGTTTTGGCGAAGATGAGGGTGAAGAGACCAGCATCTCTCCTTAGAGGGACCATCACGATCACAGTGATCACAATGAAAACGGATGGGTTTCTTGTTTTTGCCTTTGACGAATCGCGTGACCAAATCACCTTGCCTAGGCTTGCTAGCCACGTTGTGGGCTGAATGCTCCACAAGATCTAGTACTGACACACGATCTGATTGCATCACCCTTCGTCTTGTTTCCTCATTTTGAATAATGGAACACACGGCATTGAAGGATGGCATTTGCGGACCAGTCAATATTTTTCTCCTGGTTTCTTCAAACTCAGGCTTGAGGCTAGCCAGAAGCTGAAAAATGCGATCTTGCTCTTCTTGTTTGATGTAGTCGACAACAATATTAGTGTTAAATATGTCTTGAATTTTAAGTACTCGGTCCGGTTCATAACCTGACCCGACATATTTTTTGTGCGACCCGAAAGTAGAGAGAAAATTGAGATTTAGTTCGTGACGCGGAGGGTTGGGCCGATAGGCTAGGCTTTCTCATTGATGTAAAGAGAATTTTGTTTTCAGAGAGTTTTGTGAGCAGTGAGGTTTTGTCGTTATTTCGACTTCTGAAAATTGTACTCTTTTTTATTATAGTGGAATCTTGTCTTGCCTCGCCTGTGGACGTAGATCACCTTGTGATCGAACCACGTAAATCCTTGTGTTCTGTATTTGTTTTTTTTCGCACCTGTCTTCAACAATTAGTAGGGGGCCTATATTGGCGGAGTTCATCCCATTGTCTCTTCATTTTTCCCAGATGCTCAGTAAAGGATTGATTTGAACCTTGCTTGGAGTTAGCAATCCCTTGCTGCAACTCGAAATCCTAGACGCATTATTTTCTTGTCCATACACTTCGCACAACGACTCTCATAAAGTCCGAGCAGAATCCGAATATGCGAATATCTCATAGATGCGGGTTTCCATGGAGTTAAATGTCCATGTCATAACATTGTGGTCATTAGCTTGCCACTCTTCAAATTTTGGGCTACCCTCTGGCGGAGTAGGGGTTCGCCCATTGATATGTCCAAGTCTAGACCTTCCACCAAGGGCAATAGTCATAGCACGAGACCAAGGAAGAAAGTTGTTTCCATTCAGCAACAAGGAAGTCAGACATTGGCTGTGTGACTCATGAACAACAGCCTTTAAAGGATCAGATCCAGAGACTTCATCTTGTTTCGTATCCATGCCTCATAACATGCAGCGATGCAGACAACAAAAAATTGTAATCGATTGGGACAAGGACCCAATTGTTGGAACACAAAGACGGAATCAAAACACAACCTGCTCTGATACCATGTTGAAGTTTAGCAGGATCAAACACATAAATATAACTCAATGAAATAACGTGGTTCAACAATATATCTACATCCACGGACAAAAAACTCCCCCTCTCTTCCTTTTTTCATAGAGAGTAGATCTGCCATTATTCATCATATATACAGCATACGGTTGCTCACAACAAGGCAACAGGCAACCATTTTACATAAGAAAGGAAACACTAGAAATAGGAAACAAGAATAATATAATAGCAAAAATATCTCCATTCCAAGAATAGAAGACAAAAATCTTGCCAACACGAAGCTTGTGTGCTTTGACCATTGCTTCGTCACCACCATCTTCCACTTCTTCTTTGTGGGTCGAGCCGGCCGCCTATAATGTATTCAAAGGCTTTGGAACTTGGGTTTCTCTCTCTCTCTCTATCTTTGTCTCTCTCTCTCTCTCACAGCGATATGCAGAGCAGCATTGGCTTAGCATTTGTTAATATAAAGTCACTGTCAATGTTTTATGTACGCGAGAAAAGTTCAATTCGTGATTTTCACTCACTAGTCAGTCTTGGCATCTGGGCTATGTAGTCAACAACAACCAGCTAAGAACACAGAGCCCCTGCTCCCAAGAAGAAACAAGAAGACCCCAGGAGCAAGTTTATTGACCCCAGGAGCAACAAAAGTAGTGTTTGATCCTCTCACTACTTGGAATTTGCCTTCTTTTATGGTGTGAGTTAGTCAAACCTAAGGATTGTCAAAGAGAGGAAGTTGACATGCGTCTAGAACTATTTGAACTGTCCAAGGAAACTGATCAAATACCACTTTTTTTCCTCACCCTTTTCTCTCTTCCTTATGGTGAATCAGCCAAAGAAACAACCACTGATTTTTCTCCCCAGTGTGCCCCCCTGCAAAACCATTGCTATTCCCTAAAAGACCCAAATTTTGGCCGACTCCTCCATATCTATCTCTCTTTGTCCCACACAGAGAGACTGCTTAATTAGCGAGAGAGTTTGACCGGTGCAAAAGCAAGGCCCGGGCAAAGAGCGACTCACTTACCTGGATGGGGTCAATGGGTGATTAAGAAGGCTCATGGCCTAGGTATAGTGACCTACACTGCACTTTGGAGGGTTGCTAGCCCAAGGTCGGCCCAAGTGGTTGAGCCTACGTCATAATTTGTGGCAGTGGGGGCCTGTTTTTGCGCGGAGAAAATATTGGGTGAGTTTAATACTCCACGTCACTCATGCAGCTCTCTCTCAGTTCAAGACTCCGTCGCTTCTTCTCCGTCCCCTTGCTCTTCCCGCTCGACTAACAATTCGAGTACCCCACACAGTGCTTCGCCTGGATCTCCGGTGTTGGAGCTGCATGGGGCACCTTCGACGGCACGATCTCTAGGATCTCCTTCGAGATGGGGGCGTGGTGGCCGGGGCGTCGAGGTCGCGCAGTGCTTGGCACGCCCTTCCCACCGTCGCGTCGGTGGTAGGTGAGGCAAAAGGAGAGGAGGAAGAGCGCGACGATGATGAGGGAGCCGAGGAATATACCGATCGACCCACAGTAGGAGGATGAAGATGGAGGTCGGCCTGGACAGGTTGATGTTCACGAACGAAAAGTTGTAGACCGGCATCTTTGCATCGACCCTCCGCAAGAAAAAAATCGGGCCTTTCGACGAACGGAGGCATGGGTGGTTTCGATCGTGAAGAGAAAGGGAGAGAGAGAGAGAGAGCAGAGTCATGAACGGAGCAGTGCAAAGAAGATAAGGCAGAGAGAGGAGAGAGGGAGTGTCCGTGTATCTAACGGAGGGAGGAGATGAGGGAAAAAGTAACGAAGAGACAGAGGAGTCACAAAGTGGGCCCGGATTGCCAGATGTCAACTTTTGAATGGTGTGCTGCATGAGTGACGGTGAGTATTAAACTCACCCAATATTTTCTCGTTCGCGCGGCCCCTGCCCAATTCTGCAGTTGAACTTTTCACTTCGATAATCCCCAGCCGGTTATCCCGGTCATCTTCTTCTCGTGGTCTTAGTTTATGTCCCAACTTCTACTTTCCTGGCAGCTTCGGTAGCGAATGATAACCATTATGTTCCGAAATGAGTTCCTAAAACAGAAATAGATTTTTTTATTTGTGGTTCCAGGATGAGTTTCTGAGAAAAAAAAACCCGTTTGATAATGACCAAAAATTTCTATTTCTAGAATAGAAACCCGTTTGATAACAGCAAAAAATTTCTATTTCCTGAAACAAAAACCCGTTTGATAAACAACAGAAAATTCCATTTCCAGGAACAGAAATCCATTTTTTTAGAAATGGAATAAAAATAATTAAAAAATCTGAAAAATTCATAAAAATATCAAAAAAAGTTTAGAAAATCCCAAAAAATTGAAAAATTCTAGAAAAAATCATCAAAATGTCGAGAAAATAAAAAAATTCAAATTTCAGGAAAATAGGAAATTTGTTGAATTTTTTCAAAAAAAAATCACGAAATAAAAAATTTCAAAACTTCACAGAATTGCTTAGAATACCTGTAGCCACCCACTTTGAGTAAAATTTAAATTTTTTGAGCTGCCAAAAAAATAAAATAATAAAATAAAAAATTTGAAAAAAATAGCTTAGAATACCTGTGGCCACCACTTTTTGAGTAAATTTTAATTTTTTTGAGATGTCCAAAAAAAATTTTAAAAAATGAAAAATTTCAAAACTTCACAGAATGGCTTAGAATACCCGTGGCCAACCATTCAAGAGAAATTTAATTTTTTTCTGATTTCCAAAAAAATAAATAAATTAGAAATTTCAAAACTTCATAGAATGGCTTATAGAATACATGTGGCCATCCACTTTGAGCGAAATTTAAATTTTTTTAGGTGCTGACAAAAATATCAAAAAATGAAAAATTTCAAAACTTCACAGAATGTCATATAGAATACCTGTGGCCACCCGCTTTAAGCGAAATTTAAATTTTTTTAGATACCAAAAAAAATCAAAAAAATAAAAAAATGACAAATTTCAAAACTTCACAAAATGGCTTAGAATACTTATGGCCACCCACTTTGAGCGAAATTTAAATTTTTTTAGGTGCAAAAAAATATAAAAAATCAAAAATTTCAAAACTTCACATAATGGCTTAGAATACTTCTAGCCACTCACTTTGAGTGAAATTTAAAATTTTTGAGGTGCCCAAATGGTATTTTTGATTTTTTGCTTCTTTAATTTTTATTTCGTCACCTAAAAAATATTAAATTTCACTCAAAGTGGATGATCACAGGTATTCTAAGCCATTTTTGCGAAGTTTTGAAATTTTTTATTATTTTTCGACATCTAAAAAAATTTAAATTTCGCTCAAAGTGGGTGGCCACAGGTATTCTAAGCCATTTTATGAAGTTTTGAAGTTTCTGATTTTTTTAATTTTTTTTGGGAATCTCAAAAAAATTAAATTTCTCTCAAAATGGGTGGCCACAAGTATTCTAATGCATTTTGTGAAGTTTTGAAATTTTTTATTTTTTAAATTTTTTTCGACACTTAAAAAATATTAAATTTCGCTCAAAGCGGGTGGCCACAAGTATTCTAAGCCATTCTGTGAAGTTTTGAAATTAAATTTTACGTTGGACTCGTAACGTTACGTACGCCTGCACATAAATTCCAGTCAAATTAATGCAAATGGCCAAGCACTGGAACGGGTCTTCAGCATTCAACCACCATCGCTCTCGATATTTGCTCTTAATATTTGCGAGTATGCATCGTTCCTCATAATATCCCAAATGCTTATGGAGAAAAGTAAACCAAGCACATCACATTACAAGAGCCAATATAGGAGATCCCAAAATACCACGTCACATTACAAGAGCCAACATAAAAAAATCCTCAAATACAAAATAATGGAAATACATTAGAAAAGTCGGAAACACATTTTCATGGAATCTCCGCCATGTTATTATCAATTGCCAATTGATTGGCAATTCTTTTCTTAAGCATGTTGATATGGATATCCTCCTTAGTCGATGTATCATCGATAACCTCATCTTGTGCACTTCCAAACGGGTACTCTGAGCAGCTAGAGTGTGGAGAAAAGTCCCGGTGGCCCTCCCGAGTTCTCCTTTACTTACATGTGCAGCAGCTTGTACCTAGAAAAAATATTTAGTTAGAGTTTCATGGAAGCATTTGTTGGAAAAGCTAAAAGGACAAGTCACAACAATGAGAAATATCAGTCCTAGTGTAATTTCCCATATACCATTTTTCATTTCTTCCTTAAGCCTTCACTGGCAAAAAAAAGTCTCATTTTCTCAATTGGAACTAACAATCAGCAAAATTTTGAAAGAAGTGAATTGAAACTTCAGGATAGGGCTAAGGAAGACTCATATGAAGTAGTTCTAAGATGAAAAACATGCGATCCGAAAGTAGGGTACAAACATGATTATGCTTCTCTTGATTTAAGAAACCAAAGAAGTTATACTTATCATTCTATTTGAATCTGATTTCCCACTTTGCCAACAAGATTGTAATTTGTACTAGTAAATACAAACCGAAAGTAAAAACCATGCATTAACCAAACTGGAAAACAGGGCATCAGAAAGATGCAAATGTCACGGACACAGACCGTAACCACACGATACTATCAACTTCATGTCTCATAACAGCTGCTGCTGCACAATGATTCTTCTTTTTTCATTTTCTTATTAGCTCTCTGAAAAAAGCCTGTCACCATATCTCAGCTCAAGTTACACCATCTGATCATATCCTCACGTCTTTAATCAAACTATTTGGTCAACTAGCATAACCGGAATAGAATGATAGGAAACTTCAATATCAAACAGGCAACTAATCTCGACGAACTCAAAACTGAAAGTACAGGACCAGAACAGAATGATAGGAAACCAGAAAACCAAACGGTGACCACTGTCAGTGGTTTTCCACAAGAGCAACATGATTAGCATCATAATGATTGCCAATAATGTCCAAACGGGGGGAAGAAATAAAAATATTTGCACAAAGAAACCGGATAGTATATGAAAAGGGATAAGTATATAGCTCATTAATAACAATAATCACCGGAAAGAATGATCTTTAGACTTAGGGCCTATTTGTTTGTGTTTTTTTAAAAGTAGGTAGCAACTTTTTATTTTCAAGCAAAAACGTAAATACTATACAAATTTTAAAGAAATTATAAATAATTATAAATAAATGTATGTGTCCGCATTTGTATATTGCAAAAGTTTCAAGCTTTGAGCCAAGATAAAGTCAAATTGTGTCCGCCGTAAGATTTAGATTAAGCAAATGGTAAAAAATATAAGCCTATCTAACCACGCCCTTAAATAACTAGATGGCTCTCTAAAATACTGAAGATACATGTAAAATCTCTCTGGGTGAAAATATAGGCAATAGCCAAATTAAAGGGTCAAAGCTATCAGTTTTTTTATCTGATCAAGAATTGAAGTTTGCTTTTTTCCTCTCCCCTGTTATGCTTAATTATAGTCTGAAGCTACAGTTGCACTATCGCAGAAAAGTATAAGAGAGAAAATGGCATAGTACTAGTCATCAATCATATTTCAGCAGTCTTGAAATTCAATAAGGTTCACATGCCATAAGAACAGCACCATATGAAAGTTACAGCGGCAAATAGAGTTCTGCAATGGCAGCTAGTAATAACTTCTGCACATAAAGCCAACTTTTTCTTCTTGTTTATATTTTCTATAAGATAAGTAAAACGGAATCCACCGGTAAAAGACTTGGATGTCCTTGTAAACGACGAAGCATAGACAGCAAGTTGCTACTAGTGCAGCAACTACAACAAAGGGGATAAACAACAAAACTGACCGTTGAAAATCACACCAAATTTCAAAGGAAAACTAGCATTTAGGATTTGCAACTGTCATCTGATCCATCCATGGGGCAAGACAGTTCAAAGAATTGCAACTAAATAATCGCAATTAGGCCCTATGTGTCTATATATCCAATATCATGTCAGATAGCCCTCATGCATGCAAGCAACAAAGCAATAAGCTCCCACGAGTGTTTGTGATTAACACCAAACTGCCTCTGCCGCTGATTTTTCCTTTTTAAGAAATAAGACATTTCATTAAAATCTGTCGGATACTGCAGCAGCACAAGCCAAGCTGAAATGAGAGCTGACAATTTGCCTCATTAAAGCACTCAAAGAAAAACATCATCAAGCTAGGAGCACCAACAAGAACCTCATTTAGTTCGAAAAACCAAGAAAACAAAACAAAACAATGTTTAAAAGAAAAAACATAGAGTAAAGAACCACAAGCCACTTTGTTCCCTCACCCTTTGCTCAGGTTCAAAGAGATTTCAGTGACAAGAGTCAATTACCTCCTGGGTCATCTTCCTCCATCAAAGACTGCTTGAAAAACATCTCTTCCACTCAGAAACGAAATGTCCCAAATGGTTCCCAGGAAAACTCTCATCCATTGGACCCCCCAATTCCAAAATTACTCACCCTTTCTCAACATCCCAAGATTTCACCAAGCCAACAAGATCCAAAAAAGAAGAAAAACACAAAAAACAAGAACAAAAGCAAAACACACCCAAAACAAAAGAGAGGAGTGACAGCTGGATGCAGAGGTTTATTGACCGATTCATGCGTTCTGTCAATTCGAACCAACAAAATACCCCAGGAAGAGATCGATGAACCGCTGCCTCCAGTGACTTCACCCCACCCCCACCCCCACCCTCCACGCCATTAACAAGCGACCCAAAACAAGACACGAGCTCACCCAACAAGCCCAACCCACGAAAGGCCGAGTGGCCTCGCCCAGGTCTGGCGGTAGACCTCGCCATGGCCGCCGGTCGACCTCGTCGTCGGCGAAGTCGATCGACGGCCATGGCGAGGCCGAAGCTGACCCCCCCGATCACGGCGACTTCCAAATCTAGAAAAGAGAGAGATGAGATGAGATCCAGCGCAGGATCGGAGCTTACGTGGAGCAAGAGCGAGCAAGTGAGCGGCCCTGGTGTCACGACCTCCTCGAACCGGCCTTGCCACCTGAGGGGTTTGGCTAATGGATTGCTAAGTTGAACCTAGCTCGAGCTCTCCCAAGCTCATACCAATTCGCGACTTAAGTTTAAGTTGTTAACATGCAAACCGATTTCAACTAGGAGTCGCCACTAATCAGTTTCTGGTAGGTCGATTAGACACCTAAGCGAAGCGCGGGAGAAATGCTTCACTTCTACGAACCAGAGATTCAACGGGTACGGGGACTTGATTACACTAATCGACTAATTAGTGCCCTTTCGGTACCTAATCTTGTTCAATTCGTCATCTAACGTGTTCTCGCTAATCGGGAGTCTCAAAATTCCATTTCTAACTAAGCTAAGGGGAACGAAGATCAATATCTAAACCTAGACATGCATAACCAATTACGCGCGAAGTTAAATTAAACGTGCAACTCAAAGTGTGTGAACCGAGCGACGTAGGATTAGACATAGCACTAAACATGTGAAAAGGGCAAGAAAACTCAAATTAAAATTTTGAATTTTTTGAAAATTTTTCTCTTTAAAAAAAATTTAAAAATTTAAAAAATTTTAAAATAAAATTTTAAATTTTTTTAAATTTTTTTTTCGGAATTTCTAAAATTTTTTGGAAATTTTTTTTAAAAATTTTTTTGAAATTTTTTTTGAAATTTTTTTTCGAAAAATAATAATAATAAAAAATAAAATAATAATAATAAACTAAAATTCGGGCTTTTTTTTTAAAATTTTTATATTAAAATAATAGAATATTAAAATAAAATAAAATAAAGTAAAATAAAATCGGATCTGGGTCGGATCTCCACATCCGACCCGGACCGGGACCAACCCGGGCACGCCGGCCCGGGTCCGCGACGAACCGGGCTCAATGTGTTGAGCCCGGTAAATTTTTTTAAGAAAAAGAAAGGCCCAACCCGAAATTTTAACAAAACATGAGAGCCCGGCTCACTATATAAAAGAACTAATAATACTTCAGCCCAAGTCCCCAAAGCTTCAGCCCAACCGCGAAAGCCCAGCGCCCGGTTAGACCCGCGAACCCGACCCGGACGTGCGTTGCCCTACCCGGTTCGCCCGCGCGCCCGACCCGGCTCGCAACCCGACTTCGCGGCCGCCGCCCCGCGACCAGGACTTCGCCTTCCACGGCCGATTCTGCTCGCCGACACCCCCCCGGTGCGACTCGCCCAGGCGCTGGCGACCGACGCCTCGCCGCCCCTATGAGGGACGTCGTGATGACGGACGACCGGCCGAGGTCGTCCAAGCTCCGACGAGGGGCTGGGCAAGCGTGGACTGACCGAGACCCGGCGAAGGATCGGCGGATCACCTCCTCCCGCGGTCACGTCCGGGCAGCCGCGGCCACCGGTGGAACCTCGAGACCACTGTGGTCGCCGGCGGTACGCCGGGACCACCCGACACTCCCAGAACAGAACAAACAAAAGCAAAGAGAGGGAATTGGTTCAGACAAATCATCGAGCAGTCGGCATGCATTACAAAAATGAGGGATTTCCGGCACGATAGAGGCTCAAACACGCCTAAGATTCACACACAACCACACTCAAGAGCAGTAGGACCGAGTCCGAGGTGTCACGGGCCGGAACTCGCGCGAGCCGGGCGGCCGCGAGATCCGGCCAGTGCTTCCTCGTCCAAAACAGAGCACGAAGACAAAGGAAAAGGAACAGGGGAGGGAGCGTGGCCGTTGCAGCGTTCCCTATCCGGCCTGGGGGCGACGAACGACGGCGAACTCGACGGATCGGACTACGTCCGGTCGCGTCGCACGCCCCCAAACCGAAGTCCTCGGGAAATCCTCCCGAATCAGACCCAAACAGGGACGAAATCCGGCGAGCTTGGACCGGAACCTACCGTGACAAACGTCGGAGCTTCACCGGCGCTCTCGGCTTCGCCCTCTCTCTCTCCCGGATCTCTCTGTCGCTAGGTCTCTCTCCTTTGGTGGGCCTCTCGCGAACTCTCTCGAACTTTTTCTGTCTGTCCTTCGAACTCTCTCTCTATTTCTCTCGCTCTCCCCCCTGTTCTCTCCTCCTCGCTCTCGCCCCTGGTGTCCCCTCCCCGGTCTCTCCTCCTTCCTTTAGCTCTCTCCCTCGGAACTCTCCCTCTCCCTCTCTGTTCTTCTGCCTTCTCCCCTTCCCTAGGTCACTGCCGGGGTCAGAAAGGAAGTGGGCCAGCGTTGACTAATTCAACGCTGGCTTCTTCCTTTGTTTTTTTTTTAAATAACTAATTTTTTTAATTTTTTTTAATTCAATTTTTTGAGAATGAATATGGAAAATATGTTCTAATAGGCCCTATTAATGCAAATGCACCTAATAAGTATATGCCATGCAGTTTTAATGAAAATATTTTTGGTTTAGGGGTTAAAAATTAAACCCTAATTTTTATGCGATAAAACCCTAAATGATTTGGGCAAAATTTAGGTGTCAATAGCTGGCTTCCTCTCGACTGCGACAGAGAAAGAGTACAGAGAGAGATGGGCTTCTCGATCAGAGAGATGAGAGGAGACGAGAGATAGATGTGTTTTTTGAAGAGAACGAGTTCCTCAGAAATGATTCTGACTTTTGTTCCTCAGTTTTTTGTTCTGATTTCTGATTCAGAATCGGTTCTGGAACAAAAACTTATCCCAGAAATAGAAAAATGAAATTGCATTACCAAACGGGTTTTTGATCTAAAACTGATTCAAGGAACAAAATATCAGTTCTGGATAGAACGAGAATGGTTATCATGCAGTACCTTCATCTTTGCTGATTTTCGGAATAATTTTTCGGAATAATTAAGGTAAGTGGGTTATCTTCTTTCGCTACCGGATATAAAAAGAACATATGAGCTTTAGAGTTCGGCATCAGAGAAATCGTAGATTTTATGTCTTGCGATAGAGACAGTAGACCCGTCGGCCGTGAGTCTCCGCCCCTTCAGGATTTCCGACGCTGACGACTTCCTTTCGTTCGCAGGTGACGACCAGGTGACGAGGTTCCTGAGATGGAAGACGTTGTCCTCGAGAGAGGAGGCCCTGGCCACCATCAGGGACGTCTGCATACCGCACCCTTGGCGCCGTGCGGTGTGCGTCGGGGACGGCTGTGTCGGGTTCATCTCCGTCTGGCCCGGGTCAGGGGACGACAGGTGCCGGGCGGACATCGGGTACGGCATGGCCAGGGAGTGGTGGGGGAAGGGCGTGGCGACCCGAGCGGTGAGAATGGCGCTGTCCCAGTTGTTCGGGGATTTCCCTGGTGTCTTGAGGATTCAAGCCTTTGTCGGGGCGGACAATAGGGCATCCCAGAGAGTGTTGGAGAAGGCCGGGTTCACAAGAGATGGGTTGCTGAGAAAGTATGCCTATTTGAAGGGGACTTTGCAGGATCTGTACCTGTACAGTTTCCTGTCCACCGACGTCGTCCCTTCAGACTGATAAGAACCAATCCGATGGCCTTTCGGGTCGAGTCTCAAAGGCATATTGAAGTCCGAAAATTTTCGCCTTGCTGCCAAAAGGTAATAGGCTGATCCATATTTTCAGGTCACTAAGTCATCTCCATTTATGTACCAGAAGTAGCTCCTAAGTAGTCATGTTCATCGTGATCTCAATGTTCCTTCTTCATGGAGTGTGAAATGAAGCTGCTATCAGCTTTATGCATATGAAAGAACTTTCTTTTTTTTTCTTTTTTTGGGCACATGGAAGAACTTAATTGTATGGTGAATTCGATTTACAGAAAGCATGGCAAGTGAAGGAAATAAAAGAGTAAGTACGAACTATTAATTGCCACCCTCCCCCTTCTCCACCAAACGCAGGAGGTTATGCTTACAAGGCAGTTATGAAAGCTCACACGAAAGTTTACGTGGTCAGAAGAGTAAGCACGAATATCTGGCTCTAAGGCCTGCCCGAGCAGTTTGATTTGCACAAGTAAAAAAGAAACT
Source organism: Syzygium jambos (assembly GCA_031216235.1). Classification (NCBI taxonomy): domain Eukaryota; kingdom Viridiplantae; phylum Streptophyta; class Magnoliopsida; order Myrtales; family Myrtaceae; genus Syzygium; species Syzygium jambos. The sequence continues at coordinate 38,798,907 of CM062227.1, read as the reverse complement.
GAAGCGGGAAGCGAAGAACATATATGTCCCCGTAGCACGTTGTTAAATACTTGTCACGGGGACAATTCTTCATTAGAAAGGGCCGGCTGGAATTTGTTCTTGATGTGTCAGTTAAATCAGATGAAAGTATGGGGACACGTTGAGGAAATTAGTCAAGGTTCATAAAGCATATTCTCTGCCTCCTGCTTCACAGATTGAAAAATCGCAGTAGACAAATAAACACTCTCCAAAGCTTGCGAAGACCACCTGAGCAGGGTTAATATCTAGTATAAGTATGATCGAATGGCTGCTTGCTGCTGAAGAAGAGTATGAACAGGTAGAAATGGTTTTTAGTCTTTTGAAAAATGGAAACCAGAATAGTTTTATTCAACAGATGGTCAACATCCAGCTGAACAATATTCAAGTAAGCCACACTCGCTAAACAAGAATTTATGCTGCCTACATAGCTAAGTTACTGCGAACTCACTTGTAAAATGCATGATATTCTGCTTATGATGACCAATAAATGCAAATTAACTCACCGCAATGAGCTTTCCAGAATTTTCTGGCCTCTTTGCAAGATTGATTGCAGCTGCAGCAGCTGCACCTGATGATACTCCGACCTGCAATGCGCAACAGAAAGAATCACAAAGAAGCCAACTAAAAAGCACGCAGCAGAAAACTCTCAATTGCCACGATCTCCAGACATCCCAGGAAATCAGTTGAATATGGATATTAGTCAGTGGGCGCATTGTTTCTTAGGTTGGGGGTCTGAAGTCTCAATGCCTCGTGATAGATAAGTCACTTTACCAGCAAACCCTCCTTCACTGCAAGAAGCTTGGCAGTTTCAATAGCTTCTTCGCTTGATATCTGCAAAGTCAGAAAGACAATTCTGTAATAGCTGCTGTGAAATTACTCAGTAGAGGTCACATTAAGTTCAGAAGGTTGATATGGTATGATATACAAACATATGAGAATTTGGCTTTGTCTTCAATGAAAATTGAATCTCCGGGGGCTTTCTTCCAAGGTAAACTTCTGGAGCTGGGCCTAGAACGAGGTGATGTAAAAAATTGGAGGGAAATACCAATAGTAGCTGTTTTAGCGATTAGAGCAAAAAGTCCATCACTGCTTAAATTGTGAATGAAGATTTTCCAAAATAAGTAGCTTGTGAAGTAGCTTTACTAGTACATAAAAGTCATTTAACTTGGCCCTTCAAGTGGCAGTAAATGAATTGACAATGACACATGATCTAACCTTGTCAGATGGCAGGAATCGAAGGAACAGAGCAAAAGGTGTACTAGTGCCGATCGTTAAGAGATGGAAAGCGCATGAATTTTTCCTAAGAGTTATGCGATCCCTACACCACTTGATGGGAACCACTTTACAGAAGTCACAAAGAAGACGAGCCCAAATTGCTAAAACAAAGCATTTATTGTATTGTGCTCTTTCACCATCCGAGTTTAATAGAATTTCTTCATATGTCATAGCTAAAGAAATATGGGACAGACTCTTAATTACAGTTGAAGGAACGGTTCAAGTATGGGAAACAAAGATGAACATACTTTTTGGAAACTACAAGATATTCAAGATGAAGTCTAATGAGACCAAGATACAAATGTTCACAAAAGTTGTGAATGGCCTTGCCAACTAGGGAAAACTCTTCACTGATATTGTAAAGTAAACCAACTCATGAGGACACTTCCAAAGGAGTAAAGTCACGTGAAGACATTAGTCTATGAAATAATGAGAATACAACCCATATCCATGAATGAACAAATAGGACCCCCACTGTCATATGAAGTAGAGAATTTGAGCGAAGAAATCAGCATCAAAGTTAAGAAAGTCATTGCTTTCAAAGCTGATTATAATGATGCGGTTGAACCGACATCATCTGAAGATGAAGATGATGAAGCCATGATACTTCTAACAAGAAGGTTCAAAAACCCGATGAGAAAAGGAAAAAGCTTCAAAGAAAAAGACAAATGAACTTCACGGAGTGGGAGATTCTCCAAAGCAAAAAATGAAAACAAATAGAATGACTTGTTTGCTACGAATGCAAAAAGCCTAGTCACACAAAAATGTTGGGAAAAAGAGGAACTTATAATTATGCAAAAAGAACTTGACACTGTCAAAGGTGAATATAAACTTTTTCAAAATGAATGTGCTTCTCTTAAGGAGAACTTGTCAAAAGTCTGCATAAGATACTATGTGGATTTAAAGACACTTAAAGAACATTTTTTGCATTCAAATTTCTCGTTACAACAAATCAGGTTTGGGATACGAGAAAAATGAAGTAGAAAGAAATTCATTTCCAAGCACCAAGGATCATTGTGCTAGAAACTTCATTGGATTTGTTGGTGGAAAGTTATTCAACCATTCCAATTGCAATGAAAATGTTCATTTAATAAATGAATGTCCATATTGTGGGGGCTAACAATACAACCCAGAGTGGGGTAAATAGGTTGCTTGAAAGCTATGAAAAAATTTGCAAAATATAACCGGTTAAACTTTAAAAAGTAGTTCGACCAAAAAAAAGCACTTTGAATAGTAGCAGAAGCAGAATATATATAACGTGCACGTGTTACTGACGAACATATAGTGATGATTATGAGCAAGTAGTGCTAATAGTGAAGACATAGAAGATATTACAAACACGTATACATAGTTGTTCGGCTTTATTCTCAAGTTTACGTCCACTAGCAACACTAACAACCACAACAAGATTAGAATTTACTAGTAATCTTCAAGAGAAGTAATCATCAAGTACTACCTTTCCAATTGATCACACTATTAAGATTCATGTCCTGCTATTATACTTACTCTTATAACCGATTACTAACATTAGCACTATACATACATTGATATCAGAAATACATAGTAACTAACAACAAAACAAAGCAAAGAAGAACACCCAAAGCACATCATTTGTTTTGTTCGTGTTGCTTGTTTTCACCCTATCCACCTATTTCTCTTGGACTCATTATATGGCCATTCATCCTCATATGACTATTCTCCATTAAAATCCTTAAGTAGCCATTGGTTCTACCATTGTCGGCAGTAGGACGTTGCTCAAAATCGCCAGAACGGCTCTCTGAGTCTCTGCTCCCAAGAAGAAGGAAAGAGCAAGTTTATCCCCTTCCCCGCCCCCTGAAAAAAAAAAATAAAAAAATACACAAGAAGACCCCAAGAGCAAAATAGGCAGGGTTCGGTACTTTTACTACTTGGAATTTGACTTCTTTTATAATTAACCTAGGGATTGTCATAGCGAGGAAGTTGGCTGCTCGCAGACATCTATGTAAGAACTATATTGAACTGTTCAAACAAGCTGATGAAATACCCAGAGAAGTTTGGACCGGACATCCTTCATTTACACGCTCTTTCGCATTCATTTTCTTCACCCTTCTCTCTCTTCCTCATGGTGAATCAGCCAAAAAGCAACCACTGCGAACTACAACAGCACAATCACGACTCTTAGGAAGTCCCCTGTTCGCAAGAAACACCCTTTTGATTCTTCTCGTCTTCGACCACCCAACGAGTCCCTGAAAAACCATTGCTATTCCCCAAAAGACCCCAAATTTTGACCGGCTGCTTCATCTCCATCTCTCTTTGTCCCACACGGAGTAGCAGGTGAATCAGTGAGAGTTTGACCAGTACGAAAGCAAGGCTCGGACGATGAGCAAATCACTTACCTGGACGGGGTCAATGGGTGATCAAGAAAGCTCATGGCCTGGGTCTGGTGACCTCCATTGCACTTGGGAGGGGTGCCAGCCCAAGGTCGGCCCAAGCGGCTGAGCCTACGTCATAATTTGTGTCAGCGGGGGCCTGCGTTCGCGCGGCCCCTACCCAATTCTGCAGTCCAATCTTTCACTGGCTCGCACGACTCACGTTGGTCTCTGTTTACATCACTAATCCAACACTTTCTGGCAGCTTCATTTTGTTGAATTTTGGAATCATGAAAGAAGTGGGTTCTCTTCTTTCGCTACCACATAAAAAAAGATTGCCAATTGCAGAGAAATATGAGCTTTAGAGTTCGGCCGCCCCTTCAAGATTGCTGACGCTAACGAATTCCTTTCATTCGCAGGTGATGACCAGGTCACCAGGTTCCTGAGATGAAAGAGAGGAGGCCCTGGCCGCCAAAGATTGCATGTTAAGATTGTACGCTGAGTCCCTCGGATTGAAGGAAAGGGGAAAAGATTATGTGAAGTGTTGCATTGACAAATAAATTCTAGCCAACATCTTAACATACTGAATCCCAAATACAAAGCAAGTCATTACTGGAAGTGAGATCAGAGTCGTCATAATGTGCTTGGAATGGCATCAGCACGTCGAACCACGTAGCCAGACATTTCAGCACACAAGTTGAGATCTCCATGAATAGGTGACCTGTTTATTTCAAACTAACACCGAACCGATTTGTGGCTATTGTAACTCTAATCGAAAGTCATGTTCTAAGCCTCGTTCCTGATCAAATTGGAAAGGGCGGTCAAAAGATAATGCTCTGCGAAACTAGAAAAACAACCTACAGAGATGGAGAAAGTTGGGACCAGAATAACGACTTGAGAGGCAACATGGTGCAGGCGGAGATTGAAGGTGGGAATTAGCAGGAGAGCAAAGTGTCGGATCAAAGACAACGCCCAATCATCGAGGAAGAAATAAAAGTATCCCTTTTTAACTTGAGGCGTTGCATAGGGGAACAAAATGCAAAGAAATAAACACTTGCAATGATCAGTTTACCTAAATATTCTGGTCGCTTTCTCAACTTTATCGCAGCCACAGCCGCAGCTGCAGCTCCTAAAGAGATCACAACCTACTCAAAGACAAAGTGGTAGATTGCCAAAGGCGAGAACGCAAAGTGCTGTCAGTATAAGTGAGGGCCATCATAGCAATATGGTCTGAAATTTTCTCGTGATGGGTCACTTTGCGCATCTCGAATAAAAGAGACGTTTTGACGGAGCTAAAAATCCATACTATTGGGACAGAAAGGCATGGGTTTCCCCTCTCTCATGAGGGAGCGAGGATCTGGGGGCCAACTCGACCTGCTGCCCTACAACGCTAGAGGGCTTCTATAATTTGGGCTCATATTTTATTGGCGGCTGCCGAGGTCCAATGGCAACGGAATTGCAAAATCTATCTTGCTTGAGAGCGGCTCTCATGGTGGTGTTCGTTTTTTGAGACAAGCAATGAAATAGTCTGAACTCGTCCAATTTGTTACAACTTGATGTGCTTGTCTGGCTCTAATATTTAGATAAGAATAATACATAAAAGATAAATATGAAATTTCTGTATATTCCGATGTATCCATAATGAAGAATACACGAATCTATTTATAAGTTATACTTAATGTTATACAAAGTAATTGAATATCACAATATCAATTACAATCAATCAAGATCACGAACCTTGATAAGTCCCCTGTTTGCAAGAAACACACCTTTGATTCTTCTCGCCTTCAACCACCCAAAAGAGTCCCCTGAAAAACCATTGTCATACCCTAGAAGACCCCAAAATTTGAGCTATTCCTCCATCTCCATCTCCCATCTCCATCTCTCCCTCTGTCTCTCTCCATCTCTCTCTCTCTCTCTCTCTCTCTCTCTCTCTCTCTCTCTCTCTCTCTCTCTCTCTCTCTCTCCCACACAGAGCAGCAGGTGAACCAGCGGGAGATTTTGACCAGTACAAAACCAAGGCCCGGACATAGAGCAACTCACTTACCTGGACGGGGTCAATGGGCGATCAAGAAGGCTCATGGCCTGGGCCTAGTGGCCTCCATTGCACTCTGGAGGGGTGCTAGCCCAAGGTCGGCCCAAGTGGCCGAGCCTACGTCATAATTTGTGGCAGCGGGGGCCTGCGTTTGCGCGGCCCCTACCCAATTCTGTAGTCCAATCTTTCGGTGGTAAGTGCGGTTTATTGGGGTCACTGTAGTTATCGCTAATCCAACTTTCCTGGCGGCTGCATTTGGCTGATTATAGGAATGATAAAAGAAAGAAGTGGCTTCTCTTCTTTCGGTACCAGATAATTGCCAATTGCAGAGAAAGGCCGTAAGAGCTTCAGAGTTCAGCATCAGCCGTAAGTCTCATCCCTTCAGGATATCTGACGACCAGGTCACGAGGTTCTTGTGAGGGAAGACGCTGGCCTCGAGAGAGGAGGCCCTGGCCACCACCAGGAACGTCTGCATACCGCACCCTGGGTGCTGTTTGGCGTGCGTCGGGGACCGCTTTCATCTCCGTCTGGCCCAGGTCGGGGGATGACAGGTGCCAGGCGGAAGTCGGGAATGCTGGGGGAAGGGCGTGGCAACCCGAGCAATGAGAATGGCATTGTCCCAGGTGTTTGGGGATTTCCCTGATGTCTTGAGGATTCAAGCCTTTGTCGGGGTGGACAATAAGGCTTCTCAGAGAGTGTTGGAGAAGGCCGGGTTTGCTGAGAAAGTATGCCTGTTTGAAGGGGACTTTGCAGGATTTGTACTTGTACAGTTACTCGTCCACCGGCGTCGTCCCTGCAGACCGATAAGTACCGATCTGATGGCCTTTCGGGTTGAGGGCATATTTGAAGTCTGAAAATTTTGGCCTTGCCGCTGCCAAAAGCTACTAGGCTGATCTATATTTCAACGTCACGTACAGAGAAATGGATCGTTTCGAAACGATTGACCGTGACTGATTCTTATATATTCTCGAATACTTATGGGGACGGGCAAATGGACAAAGTGCAAATGGACCTGGCCAAGATCCGGGCTATCACGGAATGGGAACCGCCAACCAAGGTGATGGAACTAGTTCCTTCCTTTATGCATATGAAAGTACTCTTTCTTTTCTTTTTTTTTTTTTTTCCTTTTTTGGGCATATGGAAGAACTTCTGAAAATGGCACGGTGAATTCGATCAACAGAAGGCATGGCAAGCGGAGGAAGTAAAGGAGTAAATCACCAAATGCGCAGGAGGTTATACCTACAAGACGGTTATGAAACCTCACATGAAAATTTACGTGGCTGGAAGAGTCCAGCGCGAATATCAGGCTCTAAGGCCCGCCTGAGCAGTTCGATTTGCACAAGTAAAAAAATTGAAGGGGGAAACGAAAAAACGTACATGTCCCCGTAGCACGTAGTCAAATACTTGTCACGAGGACAACTCTTCATTGGAAAGGACCGGCTGGGATTTGTTCTTGATGTGTCAATACTGTCAGTTAAACCAGATGAAGTACGTCGACATGTTGAGGAAATTAGTCAAGGATCATACAGCATATTCTCTGCCTCCTGCTTCACGGATTGAAAAAGCGCAGTAGACATGTAACGCTCTCCAAAGATTGCGAAGTCAACCTGAGCAGGGTTAACATTTAGTATAAGGATGATCGAATGGCTGCTTGCTGCTGAAGAAGAGCATGAACAGGAAGAAATGGTTTTTAGTCTCTTGAATAAAGGAAAGCGGAATAGTTTTATTCAACCGAATGTCAACATCAAGCTGAACAATACTCAAGTAAGCCACACTCGCAAAACATGAATATATCAGACGTAAGCGAATCCTTAAAAGGCTTTATCTTGGGTCTCGTCCGGATTTCGAGATCCCTAGAAATGTAAAACTTTATGCGAGTATTCCCTCTTCTTAGAGAAGACAAAGATACATGAGGAATTAGGGGTGCGAGGCGTTCAGGCACCAGCAAGTTAAAATAAACAATGCATCCGCAGAACCCGACCCACATGATGGGGACAGGCCATGGAGGCCCTCGTAGGAGCTTTGGGTCCCTTCCTTTGGTGAGGTTAACCGAGCACTAAGGATCTAGGAGAACCCTACTTACATAGCTAAGTTACTGCGAACTCACTTGTAAAATGCATGAATTTCTGCTTATGATGTCCCATAAATGCAAATTAACTCACCACAATGAGCTTTCCAGAATTGTCTGGCCTCTTTGCAAGTTTGATTGCAACTGCAGCGGCTGCACCTGACGATATTCCCACCTGCAAAGCGCAACAGATAAAATCACAGAGAAGCCACCTGAAAAGCACGCAGCAGAAAACTCTGAACTGCCTTGATCATGATATATCGCGAGAAATGGGTTGAGTATAAATATCAGTCAGCGTGTGCATTGTTTCCTAGGTTGGGAGTCTGAAGTCTCAATGCCTCGTGATAGACAAATCACTTTAACAGCAAACCTTCCTTCACTGCAAGAAGCCTGGCAGTTTCAATAGCTTCTTCACTTGATATCTGTAAAGTCAGAAAGACAATCCTGTAATGGCTGCCATGAAATTACTCAGTAGAGGTCAAATTAAGTTTATAAGCTTGATACAACGATATACAGACAGATGAGAATTCGGCTTTGTCTGCAATGAAAATTTAATCTCCAAGGGCCACTTCATCCAAGGTGAACTTCTGGTGCTGGGCCTAGATCGAGGTGATGTAAAAAATTGGAGGGAAATACCAATAGTAGCTGTTTTAGCGATTAGAGCAAAAAGTCCATCAATGCTGCTTAAATTGTGAATGAAGATTTTCCAAAATAAGCTAGCTTGTGACGTAGCTTTACTAGTACATAAAAGTCATTTAACTTGGCCCTTCAAGTGGCAGTAAATGAATTGACAATGACACATGATCTAACCTTGTTAGATGGCAGGAATCGAAGGAACAGAGCAAAAGGTGTACTAGTGCCAATCGTTAAGAGATGGAAAGCGCATGAATTTTTCCTAAGAGTTATGCGATCCCTGCACCACTTGATGGGAACCACTTTACAGAAGTCACAAAGAAGACGAGCCCAAATTGCTAAAACAAAGCATTTATTGTATTGTGCTCTTTCACCATCCGAGTTTAATAGAATTTCTTCATATGTCATAGCTAAAGAAATCTGGGACAGACTCTTAATTACAGTTGAAGGAACGGTTCAAGTATGGGAAACAAAGATGAACATACTTTTTGGAAACTACAAGATGTTCAAGATGAAGTCTAATGAGACCAAGATACAAATGTTCACAAAAGTTGTGAATGGCCTTGCCAATTAGGGAAAACTCTTCACTGATATTGTAAAGTAAACCAACTCATGAGGACACTTACAAAGGAGTAAAGTCACGTGAAAACATTAGTCTATGAAATAATGAGAATACGACCCATATCCATGAATGAACAAATAGGACCCCCACTGTCATATGAAGTAGAGAATTTGAGCGAAGAAATCAGCATCAAAGTTAAGAAAGTCATTGCTTTCAAAGCTGATTATAATGATGCGGTTGAACCGACATCATCTGAAGATGAAGATGATGAAGCCATGATATTCCTAACAAGAAGGTTCAAAAACCCGATGAGAAAAGGAAAAGGCTTCAAAGAAAAAGACAACTGAACTTCACGGAGCAGGAGATTCTCCAAATCAAAAAATGAAAACACATAGAATGACTTGTTTGCTACGAATGCAAAAAGCCTAGTCACACAAAAATGTTGGGAAAAAGAGGGACTTATAATTATGCAAAAAGAACTTGACACTGTCAAAGGTGAATATAAACTTTTTCAAAATGAATGTGCTTCTCTTAAGGAGAACTTGTCAAAAGTCTGCATAAGATACTATGTGGATTTAAAGACACTTAAAGCACATTTTTTGCATTCAAATTTCTCGTTACAACAAATCAGGTTTGGGATACGAGAAAAATGACGTAGAAAGAAATTCATTTCCAAGCACCAAGGAAAGGATTATATGGAAATCATTGTGCTAGAAACTTCATTGGATTTGTTGGTGGAAAGATATTCAACCGTTACAATTGCAATGAAAATGTTCATTTAATAAATGAATGTCCATATTGTGGGGGCTAACAATACAACCCAGAGTGGGGTAACTAGGTTGTTTGAAAGCTATGAAAAAATTTACAAAATATAACAAGTTAAACTTTAAAAAGTAGTGCAACGAAAAAAAAGCACTTTGAATAGTAGCAGAAGCAGAATATATATAAGGTGCACGTGTTACTGATGAACATATAGTGACGATAATGAGCAAGTAGTGCTAATAGTGAAGACATAGAAGATATTACAAACATGTATACATAGTTGTTCAGCTTTATTCTCAAGTTTACATCCACTAGCAACACTAACAGCTACAACAAGGTTAGAATTTACTAGTAATCTTCAAGAGAAGTAATCATCAAGTACTACCTTTCCAATTGATCACACTATTAAGACTCATGTCCTGCTATTATACTTACTCTCATCACTGATTACTAACATTAGCACTATACAGACATTGATATCAGAAATACATAGTAACTAACAACAAAACAAAGCAAAGAAGAACACCCAAAGCACATCATTCGTTTTGTTCGTATTGTTTGTTTTCACCCTATCCACCTATTTCTCTTGGACTCATTATATGGCCATTCATCCTCATATGACTGTTCTCCATTAAAATCCTTACGTGGCCATTGGTTCTACCATTGTCAGCAGTAGGACGTCGCATAGAATCGCCAGAACTGGTCTCTGAGTCTCTGCTCCCAAGAAGAAGGAAAGAGCAAGTTTATCCCCTTCCCCACCCACCGAAAAAAAAATAAAAAATACACAAGAAGACCCCAAGAGCAAAATAGGCAGGGTTCGGTGCTTTTACTACTTGGAATTTGACTTCTTTTATGGTGTAAGATAATTAACCTAAGGATTGTCATAGCGAGGAAGTTGGCTGCTCGCAGACATCTATGTAAGAACTATATTGAACTGTTCAAACAAGCTGATGAAATACCCAGAGACGTTTGGACCGAACATCCTTCATTTACACGCTCTTTCGCATTCTTTTTCTTCACCATTTTCTCTCTTCCTCATGGTGAATCAGCCAAAAAGCAACCGCTGCAAACTACAACAGCACAATCACGACTCTTAGGAAGTCCCCTGTGGGCAAGAAACACCCTTTTGATTCTTCTCGTCTTCGACCACCCAACGAGTCCCTGAAAAACCATTGCCATTCCCTAAAAGACCCCAAATTTTGACCGGCTGCTTCATCTCCATCTCTCTCTTTGTCCCACATGGAGCAGCAGGTGAATCGGTGAGAGTTTAACCTGTACGAAAGCAAGGCCCGGACGATGAGCAAATCACTTACCTGGACGGGGTCAATGGGTGATCAAGAAAGCTCATGGCCTGGGTCTAGTGACCTCCATTGCACTTGGGAGGGGTGCCAGCCCAAGGTCGGCCCAAGCGGCTGAGCCTACGTCATAATTTGTGGCAGCGGGGGCCTGCGTTCGCGCGGCCCCTACACAATTCTGCAGTCCAATCTTTCACTGGTTCGCACGACTCCCGTTGGTCTCTGTTTACATCACTAATCCAACACTTTCTGGCAGCTTCATTTTGTTGAATTTTGGAATCATGAAAGAAGTGGGTTCTCTTCTTTCGCTACCTCATAAAAAAAGATTGCCAATTGCAGAGAAAGACCATACGAGCTTTAGAGTTAAGCCGCCCCTTCAAGATTGCTGACGCTAACGAATTCCTTTCATTCGCAGGTGATGACCAGGTCACCAGGTTCCTGAGATGAAAGAGAGAAGGCCCTGGCCGCCAAAGATTGCATGTTAAGATTGTACGCTGAGTCCCTCGGATCGAAGGAAAGGGGAAAATATTATGTGAAGTGTTGCATTGACAAATAAATTCTAGCCAACATCTTAACATACTGAATCCCAAATACAAAGCAAGTCATTACTGGAAGTGAGATCAGAGTCGTCATAATGTGCTTGGAATGGCATCAGCACGTCGAACCACGTAGCCAGACATATCAGCACACAAGTTGAGATCTCCATGAATAGGCGGCCTGTTTATTTCAAACTAACACCGAACCGATTTGTGGCTATTGTAACTCTAATCGAAAGTCATGTTCCAAGCCTCGTTCCTGATCAAATTGGAAAGGGCGGTCAAAAGATAACGCTCTGCGAAACTAGAAAAACAACCTACAGAGATGGAGAAAGTCGGGACCAGAATAACGACTTGAGAGGCAACATGGTGCAGGCGGAGATTGAAGGTGGGAATTAGCAGGAGAGCAAAGTGTCGGATCAAAGACAACGCCCAATCATCGAGGAAGAAATAAAAGTATCCCTGTTTAACTTGAGGCGTTGCATAGGAACAAAATGCAAAGAAATAAACACTTGCAATGATCAGCTTACCTAAATATTCTAACCGCTTTCTCAACTTTATCGCAGCCGCAGCTGCAGCTCTTAAAGAGATCACAACCTACTCAAAGACAAAGTGGTAGATTGCTAAAGGCGAGAACGCAAAGTGCTGTCAGTATAAGTGAGGGCCATCATAGCAATATGGTCTGAAATTTTCTCGTGATGGGTCACTTTGCGCATCTCAAATAAAAGAGACGTTTTGACGGAGCTAAAAATCCATACTATTGGGACAGGAAGGCATGGGTTTCCCCTCTCTCATGAGGGAGCGAGGATCCGGGGGCCAAGTTGGCCCGCTGCCCTACAACGCTAGAGGGCTTCTATAATTTGGGCTCATATTTATTGGCGGCTGCTGGGGTCCAATGGCAACGAAATTGCAAAATCTATCTTGCTTGAGAGCGGCTCTCACGGTGGTGTTCGTTTTTTGAGACAAGCAATGAAAATAGTCTGAACTCGTCCGGTTTGCTACAACTTGATGTGCTTGTCTAGCTCTAATATTTAGATAAGAGTAATACATAAAAGATAAATATGAAATTTCTGTATATTCCGATGTATCCATAATGAAGAATATACGAATCTATTTATAAGTTATACTTAATTTTATACAAAGTAATTAAATATCACAATATCAATTACAATCAATCAAGATCACGAATCTTGGTAAGTCCCATGTTTGCAAGAAACACACCTTTGATTCTTCTCGCCTTCAACCACCCAAAAGAGTCCCCTGAAAAACCATTGTCATACCCTAAAAGACGCCAAAATTTGAGCTATTCCTCCATGTCCATCTCCCATCTCCCATCTCCATCTCTCTCCCTCTCTCTCTCTCTCTCTCTCTCTCTCTGTCCCACACAGAGCAGCAGGTGAACCAGCGGGAGATTTTGACCAGTACAAAACCAAGGGCCGGACGTGGAGCAACTCACTTACCTGGACGGGGTCAATGGGCGATCAAGAAGGCTCATGGCCTGGGCCTAGTGGCCTCCATTGCACTCTGGAGGGGTGCTAGCCCAAGGTCGGCCCAAGTGGCCGAGCCTACGTCATAATTTGTGGCAGCGGGGGCCTGCGTTCGCGCGGCCCCTACCCAATTCTGTAGTCCAATCTTTCGGTGGTAAGTGCGGTTTATCGGGGTCTCTGTAGTTATCGCTAATCCAACTTTACTGGCGGCTGCATTTGGCTGATTATGGGAATGATAAAAGAAAGAAACTCTTCTTTCGGTACCAGATAAATTGCCAATTGCAGAGAAAGGCCGTGAGAGCTTCAGAGTTCAGCATCAGCCGTAAGTCTCACCCCTTCAGGATATCTGACGACCAGGTCACGAGGTTCTTGTGAGGGAAGACGCTGGCCTCGAGAGAGGAGGCCCTGGCCACCACCAGGAACGTCTGCATACCGCACCCTGGGTGCTGTTTGGCGTGCGTCGGGGACCGCTTTCATCTCCGTCTGGCCCAGGTCGGGGGATGACACGTGCCGGGTGGAAGTCGGGAATGCTGGGGGAAGGGCGTGGCAACCTGAGCAATGAGAATGGCATTGTCCCAGGTGTTTGGGGATTTCCCTGATGTCTTGAGGATTCAAGCCTTTGTCGGGGTGGACAATAAGGCTTCTCAGAGAGTGTTGGAGAAGGCCGGGTTCGCAAGAGCCGGTTTGCTGAGAAAGTATACCTGTTTGAAGGGGACTTTGCAGGATTTGTACTTGTACAGTTTCTTGTCCACCGGCGTCGTCCCTGCAGACCGATAAGTACCGATCTGATGGCCTTTCGGGTTGAAGGCATATTTGAAGTCTGAAAATTTTGGCCTTGCCGCTGCCAAAAGCTACTAGGCTGATCTATAGTTCAACGTCACGTACAGAGAAATGGATCGTTTCGAAACGATTGACCGTGACTGATTCTTATATATTCTCGAATACTTATGGGGACGGGCAAATGGACAAAGTGCAAATGGACCCGGCCAAGATCCGGGCTATCACGGAATGGGAACCGCCAACCAAGGTGATGGAACTAGTTCCTTCCTTTATGCATATGAAAGTACTCTTTCTTTTCTTTTCTTTTTTTTTTTCCTTTTTTGGGCATATGGAAGAACTTCTGAAAATGGTACGGCGAATTCGATCGACAGAAGGCATGGCAAGCGGAGGAAGTAAAGGAGTAAATCACCAAATGCGCAGGAGGTTATACCTACAAGACGGTTATGAAACCTCACACGAAAATTTACGTGGCCGGAAGAGTCCAGCGCGAATATCGGGCTCTAAGGCCCGCCTGAGCAGTTTGATTTGCACAAGTAAAAAAATTGAAGGGGGAAACGAAAAAACGTACATGTCCCCGTAGCACGTCGTCAAATACTTGTCACGAGGACAACTCTTCATTGGAAAGGACCGGCTGGGATTTGTTCTTGATGTGTCAATACTGTCAGTTAAACCAGATGAAGTACGTCGACACGTTGAGGAAATTAAGTCAAGGATCATACAGCATATTCTCCGCCTCCTGCTTCACGGATTGAAAAAGCGCAGTAGACATGTAACGCTCTCCAAAGCTTGCGAAGACAACCTGAGCAGGGTTAACACTTAGTATAAGGATGATCGAATGGCTGCTTGCTGCTGAAGAAGAGTATGAGCAGGAAGAAATGGTTTTTAGTCTCTTGAATAAAGGAAAGCGGAATAGTTTTATTCAACCGAATGTCAACATCAAGCTGAACAATACTCAAGTAAGCCACACTCACAAAACATGAATATATCAGACCTAAGCAAATTCTTAAAAGGCTTTATCTTGGGTCTCGTCCGGATTTCGAGATCCCTAGAAATGTAAAACTTTATGAGAGTATTCCCTCTTCTCAGAGAAGACAAAGATACATGAGGAATTAGGGGTGCGAGGCGTTCAGGCACCAGCAATTTAAAATAAAAAAATGCATCCGCAGAGCCCGACCCACATGACGGGGACAGGCCATGGAGGCCCTCGTAGGAGCTTTGGGTCCCTTCCTTTGGTGAGGTTAACCGAGCACTAAGGATCTAGGAGGACCCTACTTACATAGCTAAGTTACTGCGAACTCACTTGTAAAATGCATGAATTTCTGCTTATGATGTCCCATAAATGCAAATTAACTCACCACAATGAGCTTTCCAGAATTGTCTGGCCTCTTTGCAAGTTTGATTGCAACTGCAGCGGCTGCACCTGACGATATTCCCACCTGCAAAGCGCAACAGATAAAATCACAAAGAAGCCACCTGAAAAGCACGCAGCAGAAAACTCTGAACTGCCTCGATCATGATATATCCCGAGAAATGGGTTGAGTATAAATATCAGTCAGCGTGCGCATTGTTTCCTAGGTTGGGAGTCTGAAGTCTCAATGCCTCGTGATAGACAAATCACTTTAACAGCAAGCCTTCCTTCACTGCAAGAAGCCTGGCAGTTTCAATAGCTTCTTCACTTGATATCTGTAAAGTCAGAAAGACAATCCTGTAATAGCTGCCATGAAATTACTCAGTAGAGGTCAAATTAAGTTTATAAGCTTGATACAACGATATACAGACAGATGAGAATTCGGCTTTGTCTGCAATGAAAATTTAATCTCCAAGGGCCACTTCATCCAAGGTGAACTTCTGGTGCTGGGCCTAGATCGAGGTGATGGAAAAAATTGGAGGGAAACACCAATAGTAGCTGTTTTAGCGTTTAAAGCAAAAATTCCATCAATGCTGCTGAAATTGTGGATGAAGATTATCCAAAATAAGCTAGTTTGCTTGCGAAGTAGCTTTACTAGTACGTAGAAGTCATTTAACTTGGCCCTTCTAGTGGCAGTTTATAAATTGACGATGACACATGATCTAACCATGTCAGATTGCAGGAATCGCAGGAGCAGAGCAGAGGTGTGCTGGTGCCGATTGTTCTTTTAAGAGATGGAAAGCCCATGAGTTTGTCCTAGGAGTTATGTGATCCTTGTACCACTTGTTAGGAACCGCATTTACACCGCAAAGATCGTTGGCTAATTGGTATGCAGGTCACGGAAAACACGTGCAATGAAAAATTGTCGTCATTTAGATGACAAGAAATTGTGACTGTATGAGGTAGCAAGAGAGCAGACTAAAAGTCAACACATTTGCTATTAACTTTGTAGTTTGTGCAATCAACTACTCGTATTATATAGATTTTTCAATCAAGTCCCTTGGCCGACGGTAATACTTAGCGAACCGACATATCGACATCGACAGACAAACGATGGTCACAAGCCTGATGTTGAAATCACATGAACCATCTTGGAACCAAGAAAGTTACGACGAATTTGGTTGACTTTAATCGCAAATTATCTATGTCGACAGCTTGATTGGAACAAATTGATTATTCAAAATCATTGCAATTTTTCGAAATTTTTATATTTGGTAGAGAAAATTTCGACGTATTAATATATTCATGGAAATACAGGGGAAGTCTGCTGTATTCTCTTATTATTATTATTATTATTATTATTAGCCAAGATAAAAAAGAAGAAAGAAAAATAAAAAAGTTGACTGACAAACTCAGTAAATAAATATATAGACAGAGCATTGCATCATTTGCGCGCTGGGGAAAGAGACTCCGGCGAAGGTGGCTGGTTTGACGTCTACATTCATCTTGGTATCATAGGAGATGGTCTTGTATTTTAAATTTTCGGAATAAAGATTGGAAAAATAAATAATTGCAAATCGAGACTCAAAATTAAACGTAAAGATTAAGGCTCCGTTTATTTTGTAGAAATGAATAATTTGAAAAATATTTTTTAATAGTAATTGCTTATATTATTTACGTTAATGAAAATTTTTTCCATTATTGACAATGATTTATGTCTAACCATTTTAATAAACGATGAAAATAATTTTTATCTATTCATTTTTATAAGCAATAAAAGCAAATAATTTTACGAAAATATTTTTAGATCATTCATTTTTTGCAAAATAAACGCACTCTAAACTCACATCTCTTAAAACCTGCCCCGAACAAAAACTCGAGTGATCTAGAGTTTATGGGTCGTGCATGCTAAGGTTGTGCAACCAGATCGGTTCTACTTGGGAATCGAACCAGACTATCCTGAAAATCGATTGAATTCCAGGTTCCCGTTGGAACCGGCCTGTTTGGAACCAGTAGGAACTAGTCTGGTTCTCGGCTTAAAGTGAAGAATCACCTGGGAATCAAACCGATTTTGGAACCGGTTTCATAAAGAGCTAGAAGTCCAGATTTTTCTCTCGGCATCTTTTTCTCCGTTCGAGACTCGTACCAAAAGCTAATAGACTGATCTACATTTACAAGCCACTGGGTTATCTACATATATATGTATGAGACTTAGCTCTGACATACTCATGTTCATCAAGATCTGAACGTTACTTCTTCATGTAGTATGAGATGGAACTGCTATCAGCTTTATGCATATGGCTAATTCGATTACAGAAAGCATGGCCAGTGGAGGAAGTCAGAGAGTAGATCCTACCTATGAATCGTCACCTTTCCCCTTCACCGAACGCAGAAGGTTATACTCACAAGACGATTATGAAAACTCACACGAAAGTTTACATAGTCGGAAGAGTACAGTACGAGCATAACTCTCCGCAGCCAGCCTGATCAGTTTTATTTGCAGAAGGAAAGAAAAAAACTGAAGGGGGGGAACAAAAAGAAACATACATGTCCCCGCATCGCGTTATTGTGTACTTGTCACAGAGGACAATTCTTCATCAGAATGTGCCGGCTGGAATTTCTTCTTGATGTGTCAATTAAACCAAATCAAAGTATGTCAACACATTGAGGAAATTAGTCAAGGTTCATAGAGCATATTCTCTGCCTCCTGCTTCTCGGATTGAAACAGCACAGTGGACAAATAACGCTCTCCAAAGCTCGGGAAGACCACCTGAGCGGGGTTCATGTTTAGCATAAGTATGATGGAATGGCTGCTTGCTGCTGAAGAAGAGCATGAACAGCTAAAAAGGGTATTTTTATCATTTAGAGAAGGAAAATAGGAGTAGTTTCATTCAACTGAAAGTCGACGTCAAGCTGAAGAAAACTTAAGTAAGCCAGGCTCGTAGAACAAGAAGATATGCATGCTCACACAGCTATGTTATTGCGAAGTCACTTGTAAAATACTTGATATTCTGCTCATGATGTCCAACAAAAGCAAATAAACTCACCACAATGAGCTTTCCAGAATTTTCTGGCCTTTTTGCAATATTAATTGCAGCTGCAGCAGCCGCACCCGACGATATTCCGACCTGCAAGTGAAAATGATAAAATTACTAAGAAGCCACTTGAAAAGCAAGCAGCAGAAAACTCGAAGTGCCACGATCATGTCATATCTCAAGAAATGTTTCCTAGCTTGGGGTTCTGAAGTCTCAATGTCCAATGATAGACAAGTCATTTTACCAGCAAACCCTCCTTCACTGCAAGAAGCTTGGCAGTTTCAATAGCTTCTTCACTCGATACCTGCAAAGTCAGAAAGATAATCCTGTAATAGCCGCTGTGAATTGCTCAATGGAGGTCACGTTATGTTCGGAAGCTTGATATATAAAGATATACAGACAGAGATGAGAATTGGTCTCTGTCTTTTCGTGAAACTGAATTTCCGAGAGCTTTTTCATCCTAGGTAAACTTCTGGTATCTGGACCAAGAACGAGGTGATGGAAAAAATTGGAGGGAAAAACCAATAGTAGCTGTTTTAGCATTTAGAGCAAAAGTTCCCTCAATACTGATGAAATTGTGAGTGAAGATTTTCCAAAACAAGCTAGTTTGCTTGTGAACTAGATGTACAAGTTGGTGGAAGTGCATTTTACTTGGCCCTTCGAGTGGCAGTCAATGCATTGATTGAGATAGCAGGAACCGAAGGAACAGAGTTATGCAGTCCCTCACTGTCATGTACCACTTGAAGGGAACCACATTTACATCACAAAGATCGTTGGCTAACGGTATGCAAATCGAAAAAAGAATGTGCAATTGAAGAGTCGTCGTCATTTTGATGAATAGAAATGATGACTCTATCAGGTAGTAAGATGGACATCAGCTAGAGAGCAGACTTTCTGTTCGCATGTTTTGTGCTTTTGCCTTTGTCCTACAGCTTGGATGTCATGAAATTTAGGAACGAGGATAACTGAACATGATGGCAGGACCAGAAAACAGAAAGAAGATAGCACAAACTTGTCTTCTTGTATGGATAAAGACTTACTCGAACAACTTCATCAAGTAATTTCACATCAAGCACTCCAGGGATGAAGCCAGCACCGATGCCTTGTATTTTATGCGGACCTTCGGCAATATTTTGTATAATGCATGAAATTAAAATAGAACGATGCTGAACATCACAACAACATATGAAAGGGTAGAAAGTCTAAGCATTAATTTATTCCCCACACAAATGAAGCAAATTCACATGTTCTAGTGACAAAAAATAAGGCTGTCCAGGCACAACCAAGGTCTGTGGTAGCTGCGCCGTCATGCGAGGAAAGGAAACGGATAATCAAAATCTACGGTTCATTGATCATATCAATCTTTCAATGAAGTTAATTTAGGGGCAAGTTTTTGCTTTCTTTAAACATAATTGGGATAAGTGCACTGAAAATCTTAAAATTTATCACGAAAATGTAATTAAGTCCTAAAAATTGCAAAAAGTGAAATCGAATTTTAAAACTTGTCAAATTTGTATTATTGAGTCTTTCCGTTAACTCTATCCAACTTGATTGACGGAAATTATGACTTAACTTTCCTTTATTATTTTCTCTATCATATGTGGCAATGACGTGGCTAAAACAACGTCATTTTGATCAAAATCTTATTTTAATACAAATATTATTTAAATTAAATTTAAAAAGGGTAAATTACAAAAAACAAAAACAAAAGACGTGAGAAACCAGCGACAAAGAAGCTGCCACCCCACCATCGATGGTAAGGGGTCGTCAGCCACTGGCCGGGGCCTGGTGATTCTCGGCGGCCATCCCCCACTCTCAATGCCTAGTTTCTCAGGTAACCTTCCCTTTTTTTATTTAGCTTATTTTTTTTAATTTAATTCAAATAAAATTTATTTTAAAAATTAAATTCGGACCAATATGACATCGTTTTAACCTTATGTTTCATGTTTCAGTCACGTCATCTCTACGCAAGAGAGATGAAATATTAAAAAAAAGCCACATTAGCATTTTTGGTTAGCCAAGTTGGACGGAATTAACATAAGGATTCGATTGCACCCATTTAATAAGTTTTAGAACTTGATTACATTTTTTGTAAGTTTCAGGACTGAATTGCATTTTCGTGATAAGTTTTAGGACTTTCCAGTGCACTTATCCCAACTTAATCAAATAACTACTCTACCTGTATCCTTAGAAAATCAGGATGGCCATTCCTAAGTTCTTCTCGCTCTATAGTGATCGTGCATCGCACAGGCAGACTAACAAGAGAAGCACAATCAAAACCCAAACACAAGGCATGATTCCCCATCGAAGGCCTTCAATTAGTGGAGAAGGAAAAGAAGAAGTACACGAGGAAAAGCTAAAATCGATGTAATATCACTCTACCAGTTACAAAGGGATGCAAAAGCATAACGAAGATCACGGCTTACCAGGATTGCCACCCGATAATACTGCACTTTCCGCAGGCTCCACGCCATAGAGCTAAATGCAACCCGGAAGAAATGAAGGAGAAACATGAGAAAAGTTGCCAAGAAATGTTAACTAGGAGACAGAAATGGGCACCTTGATCTCTGGGTTCTGCTCCTTCAGATATTTTCCTGCTCCGGTTATTGTGCCTCCAGTTCCTATCCCAGAAACGAGGGCGTCAACTTTGCCTCCCGAGCCTTTCCAGATCTCTGGTCCGGTTGTTTCATAATGGATCTACAAAAGCAGGAAGAACTTAACCTTTCTCCAACCAACTTTTAATTTATTCACCGTGGTGTCTGTTTAGTATATGCTCAATTTAGTTTGAAAATGTTCAATGTTGACCTTCCATTAATTCAAATTCGAGGACAACATCGAACACTTTCAGACAGTCTAGGGATTTAATTAAATGTGTACCAAAAAGTCTAAGGATCATATTGAACAAATTAAAAATTCAAAGATCACATTACAACTGAGTTAAAGTTTAGGGACTATGTCGCATATTGAGCGAAAGATCAAGGACCATTTGTGTCATTATCCCCTAAGTGTGCGAACTATATACCTTGGGATTAGCAGGGTTTTCAAATTGCTGAAGCATGTATGCATTGGGTGTTCTTTCCACTATCTCTTCAGCCTTTTTAACAGCACCTTTCATGCCCCTGGCTGGATCTGTGAGGATCAGCTCAGCTCCAAAAGCGCGGAGAATGGCTTTTCTTTCAAGGCTCATTGAAGCAGGCATTGTAATTATAAGCTTATAACCCTTAGCAGCAGCCATAAATGCCAGCCCTATTCCGGTGTTGCCACTGGTAGGCTCAATCAGAACGCTCTTGAAGACATCACAACCGTGGAAGTTTGGTCAGTTCCTTAGTTTCACTTGGCAAATAAAGAGACATTTTCTTGTTTTGCTAAGTGTATCAGACAGAGACTTGAACATTTGCAATTTTGTAGAGCAGTTGCTGTACTAAACGAATGAGGATTCAAAACACACTAGTGCCTTATTTGATTGTCAAATCCATCGATCATTATTCAACAAACTTGGATCGCAAGAATAGTTTGTCTCCCAAGAGGGCAAGGTGTATATAGAGAATGAGATGCTTTCCAACATGATTGTAACAGACTTGCCATGCCATTTCATTGAGAATCCAAGAGACAAAATGAACTCTTATCCAGCTGAATAGCTTTTACAGATGGATGGTCCACATGAAGAAACTTGAACAGTTAAAGCTAACCTCTCCCGGCTTAATGAGACCCTTTTCCTCAGCATCTGCAATCATGCTATATCCAATCCTACAAGCAAGGACAAAGGCATTGGCTGTGATTGCAATTCATCAGAGCAAATCACATCCCTGAAGAAATTGTTTTCATCCATGCAATAATATATAGACCAGGGATGGCGATTGAATTCATGCTTCTTTCGACAAGTGCCAACCCCCTCGCATCACGAGGCATCTGTAATTTGACTGGAGATGAACAATACAGCATTCAAATTCCAATCACAAACCTGTCTTTGACACTTGAGCAGGGCTCCATCATTTCGAGCTTCGCAGCGATTCGGGCGACACAACCCTCCACCACATGGTTAAGGTACACTAGGGGCGTCTTGCCAATTATCTGCAGAAGAAACAGCACTCGATCAGGATACAGCACTAGCAGCTTTTCACACGAATGGTGCTAAAGGGGATACAACACCGCTTACCTCCGTCACATCTTTCGCTATAAGGGAGTTCCCTTCAGCCATGTTCGTCACTGCACAATCTGAAACAGCCACTTCTCTCAGCACCAAAGGATAAGAGAGAGAAACACGATTTGATTCTTATAAATAAATTAGGTAGATCTTTATTTTTAGAAGGAAGCAAAGTAGTAGCTAGCCATTTTTGCGTGAATCGCCACAAAATCGTGCCTCCAACCAAATCAGCATGCGAGCGAGCATAGTACGAAGCGATTTGACACTGATGAGAACTTCGACGCGAGCTTGCGTAGAACGCGCGCGTGTAAAGAGCACGCACACAGAACGCAGTACTGGGCCCCTCACAAAACTCAGTGCGCGCACAGTGTCAAAGCAAGAAAGAGCGAGCACAGAGAGAAAACTAGCATGCGAAGCTTTTCTTCAGCAGCAAAAGAGAACAGGACAAAGCTCGAAGACGAGACGGGACACCGCATGCACTTCAGTTCCAAATACACAAAAACAAACAAACAAACATGGGAACGCTAGTGCAATCGAGCCGCATGGTTTGCTGCGAATCGGCGAAGGGTTCCATCTCTCCAAAGCGAAACAGATAGTTTAATTGTTGAAAATTGTGATCCATTTTGATAAAGAAACCTCTAGTCCAATCTGGACTACTCTACATTGGACGTGAGCACCAAGCAAAAGCAAGCAGCAAAAGTCTAAGTCGGTGGACAAAGTCAAGAACTTGGAAAATCCTAGAACAAACTAGTCTACACAAGCTTAGGAAAGAAGTATACTTAGAGAATAAGAACATGAGTCGGCAGAAGCCTCTAGAGCCGGTTGAGATGGCCTATAAATAGATTTGTATCATTCCATCCCCTACCAAATATACTACACAGACATTAGCACACATCACAAAAACTACAAATTATCATCGATATCATACCATACTTCCGCAAAATTCTCAAAAATTTAACATGGTATCAGAGCTTTACAAAATTTCTACATTAATCTAGACAGTCCTGTATCGGAACACATTGTTACATCAAGCGGTGCAAGTTTTTCCGACGAACAACAAATCTTCGACCCAAAGAAAGAAAAAGAAACATAGAGCAATGAGACAGCGAGCTGCCGACCTGCGTTCTTGGTGGCCGAGAGAGAGGTCAGATTCGTCAGGAGGAGCTTTTTACCTTTTCAGAGAAGAAGAAGCAATGAAGAGAGAAGCTTTGAACGCGAGCTCCAGATGATCTTCCTTGCGAACTGCGATAATGTCGATTCCGGGGTAAAGTAATACGGCGAAGGTGACGACCTGAATAATCTCGACTGCTGGTCAGCGTATTGCTATTAACTTTGTGGTTTTGCGCAGTGGAGACTTCGAATTATATAATTTTTTTTCAATCAAGCCCCTCGGTCGACCATAATAATTATTGAACCGACCTTTCAACATCGATGATGGTTACAAGTCTAATGTCGAAATCACAAAGGCCGTGGTGGAACAAAAGAAGTTACGGAAAATTCGCTCCTTTGTATCATAGATTATCGTCCCGGCAGTTTTATCGGAACAAATTGATTGTCCAGAATTATTGTAATTTTATAAAATATTGTATTTAGTCAAGAAAATTTCGACGTATTAATATATTCATGAAAATACAGGAGAAGTTCGCTGTATTCTCTCTATTTTTGTTTTTTTTATTAATAGTCACGACCAAAAAAAAAAGAAAAATAAAAAAGTTTGACTGACAAACTCGAGCATTACATCATTTGCGTACCGGAGAAAGAGACTCAGGTGAACGTGGACGGTTTGACGTCTACATTCATCTTGCTATCCTAGGAGGTGGTCCACTTGTTCTTATTTTTGGGAGTAAAGATTGGTTAAATAAATAATTGCAAATCGAGGCTTAAAAATAACCGTATAGGTTAAGGTGCCGTTTGTTTTATAGAAAAATGAATAATCTAAAAAATATTTTTCCTAAAAATAATTGATTATGTTACTTTTTTTGGTGTGAATGTAAGTATTATAAATTAGATGAAATAAAAGTATTGTCCAGACCAAAAAAAAATTATATAAAGTACAACAGCTTAGGAATATATTGTTTGGGAATATATAATAGCCGTTACAACATTTATCTAGGAAGGTCTTATTTTTTGATTGAGTAAAGCTCTACCTCTAACATTTTTACATACCTTAATCAAAAGAATATGGAAGCCAGTTGTCTTGTTTTGAAACCGTTTATTATTGCGCTCCATCCAAATGCAATATATTGTAGCTAGGAAGGACAACTTGAGGAGTCTTGCCGTCGAGTCTTTGCCCTTTGTTACCGTAATCATTCATTGAAATTCCTCATTCTATCCTCGTAAAAGGACACCTAATCCCATGTTTTGCTAGGATACAATGCCATATGCTACTTGTCCACTCACACTGGAATAACAAATGTGTTTTTTCTTCAATACCGACCTACAAAAATTACATTGGATATCAACTGAAGACATCCATTGTGTGACAATCCCTGTTGTCGGTAGTCTATCTCTACAAACTAGCCAGCCAATAAAATTGTGTTTGCTAATACCACTGATCCAAATTAGGTTATACCACTCCATAGTTGGTCCTACATGTCTGCTGATTATATTACTTACTGATTATATTACTTGTGTCCATGGAAAATGTTTGCACTATCAATAATGATTTATGTCTAAACATTAGAGCAATACAAGCAACCATTTGAAGGAAAATATTTTCCAGATCATTCATTTTCTCCGAAAGAAACGCGCCTTAAAATCACATCTCTCAAAACCCGCCTGGTGCAAACTCGAGGGATCCAGAGTTCACAGATCGTTCGTGCAACGAAGGACTATCATCATCACTTATCGGCGATGATCGGTAGAAATTCAAATAGTTGTGAAAATTTCTATTATTGTGCAAAAATTAATGATTTTAACATTAGAAGAACTTAATTTTTCTAAAATAACAAAAGGACTAAATCACAATGATCAGTAAATATTTCGAATATTTTCAGGAATTTTTATCATTGCAAAGAAATTACTAATTTCAAAATTATAAGAATTTAATTTTTCTGAAATAATAAAAAGACTAAATTATTTTTTTTCGAAATAATAATTTCAAAATCACCAGCCGGTTTTTTGCAAGTTGCCAGGCATAGTAAACTCAAATGTTGGGCCAAAAAGAAGGGTGCAGGCCGATAGCCAGTAGCTCGGCCCAATGGACAATTTCCAAGCTAGTCGTTTAAAAGAAAGATGGTCTTAAACCCTTCCGTGCATTTTTTTTCACGGAAAATTTAAGATTTGAAAACAATGAATGAATGAAAAATATATTTATCATCTACCGAAATATTTAGATATAAATTGACGTTGACAATGAAAATAGTTTCAAATGACTAATATTTCAAAGCGACATAACTAATTATTTTTCGGAAAATTTTCTCAAATCTTGATTTTCTATAAAATAAGTGCATTTAATTTGAATTGGATATCACCACCTAATCACGATGCGACCACAAGTTGGATGGTGAAAGTTAGGGTTGCAAGGAAAAAAACCGGTAGGCCCAAAACCTGGACCGGCACAAAATTACACGGCCCGAAGCAAGTTAGGCCGGTTCTCGGGCCTAGCACTGGGCAAAAGGCCCTGCGGTCCACTTGCCAAGCCCGAGCATGATAATTTAAAAAAAAAATTAATGTGCTAATTATTCATTCCGAAAAAGATTGAAAGAATCACTTTTTTAAAAACTATTAGAAATAACGAAGAAATCAATTGAGAAAAATTAATGGGGAACTTTCATTCATCAAAACCATATTTGCAATCGCAAGTAGATTTTCAAATAATTTGAAGTGCGCTTAAACTGATTCCTCGGCATAATTTGCACGAGACAATGTCGTCGTTGTCCTCTCATTCACGTTAGGCACGTTCTCATGGAGTCAATTCTTGCAAAAACCATTCACGCCATTCAACAATCATTGCTAATTTTTTGAATTAGGCAGACTGGAACTATTATCTTCCAAGAATTGTTGGCTAGTGCGGAACATGAAACTCCAGTGGTAGTGCAGATACTGGTGGAGTGAGTAAGTCGCGAGTCATGGTGGAGAGAATCTCAAAAGTGGTGGCTCGCCTCTTCCACTATCTCAAATCATTGTTTCCGAATGTCGGCGTTGTTTCACAAACTCTCTATCGGTGGATTGGGTTGTTTTATTCCCTAGTCGGCCTCCAACTTATTAGCAGATGAAGCCGAAGACCTAGTGGAAGGCTTTGGGTGTTTTTCTTGCCCAGCACAGACTACATCTATGAGGGCAAGTTCTCCGTCCATGGTTTAAAACTCGTCGCAGCAAACCGACCGACTTATGTAGCATGTATGTTTCGGAGCCAACTCATTGCCATTGTAATCATGTGTTGCCCGTGGACCTCCTCAGCTAGTGACAAATTTGTATATTATGGAATAATAAGAGTTTCGAGCCCCTCTAACTTGAACCTTGAATAAATGACTGTGACCGCAAAAGAACAAGCGGAATGTCCTCGTAATATTTGAGGAATTTCACATGAATGGGCTCTACTACTTCGTCGAAGAAGGGATCATCCTCCTTGTTCATCAATTCAACTAGCATGAGGTATAAAAACAGAAGGGCTCGATTGCTTAACGGATAATCGTTGGTGCTCAAAACATTGATTGTATCACTGAAAAAAAACCTAAAAGAAATTGCTAAAAACTTTAGGAACCCTCCAATCTTGTTAGGCTGTGGCTGGAGACTGGCACTTCTGCTATGAGTGGTAGAATAGAGAGCTTCAGCATACCCATCTCCTCAAATGTCAATCTTGTACGTTGAAGTGTGACGCACTTAGCAAGGATCACTTAGAGGAGGGTAAATAGGTGATCTAAAACTTTCGATCAATTTTTAAAGCGGAAACAAGTGATCAAAATTAAAGTCTGAAAAACAATCAGTTCTAATAAGATTTTGTGACAAATGTGCTAGTGTGCAGTATATATATATATATATAAAATAGGAGTTCAGGTATAGAAAAATTGCACATAGAAGATTATAATGGTTCGACTTAAATCAAACCTATATCCACTCTCCTACGTTGACAGCCTATTGGCTGGATTCCACTATATGATCAAAGAGATTACAAGTTCCGAGTGATATCATTTCTGTAATGATAGAACTCTCTATCTCATATAATCAATCTTACAAAATGTCTTTCAAGATCTCAGTGTTTGGCTCAGGAAAGATATGTAGTAGAATCGAAGTATGCTCAGACTTTAGACTTGTTGATTCTTGACTTCGTTATGTACCTTCTGCTCCTCGTTAATTTTCTTTTATACTCCTCCATTTCCAAACTAGCCGTTTGACAGTTTTCAGAGAATTATCTTCCAATCTTCAACTTGGACAAATTTTGTATAAAATTGATTGAGTAGTTGTTGGTTGACAAAATCTAAATCGCGCTGAATTTGATCGCCCATATAACCAGAATCTTGATTTTCATAAATAGAGCTTTATCCGTTGTAAGATATATACCTGCCTTAATGTTTAATTGTCAATCAATTATAATCTTTTAAGATTAAGTCAATCAAAACTTTCCTTCTTTGAAATCCACTCTAAATCACTAGCCATTATGTTCATTTTGAATAGTTTCAGAGTCTAGATAACTTCTGGTTCTTGCTTCACATTTAGAACTTCAATCAGTGTAGGTCTTCAGTAAGGTCTGAACCTTTTAAAAGTAGAATTTGAATTACTCTATGAAGTTTGAATGACTTTATCAGTAAAGTTTGAGGTTTTCGATCTGAATCCCGTAAAGTTTGAAGTCTTCTTTCTAGGCTTCAAGAAGTCTGAGTGTTCAGAAAGTTTAGTTCTTTCGAAATATTGGAACTGCCATTTTCAGAATATGTCTACTTGTATCAAAGTACTTTACAATATATATCAAACTTACAGAATTCACATGAATATTTTTATCAACTTCAAAATCTATTAGAAGGTTTCCTTAACAAAGCGCACCTCTTTCTTACGTCCAAAGGAATTTTTTTAACACGTCTTACACGTGTCATGAATAGAACCTCCAACTCTTGATGCCTCAATAAAGCGAATCTAGTGCATTGAACCCTCCCATGTATATTAGCCATAGAATTATCACTGGTAGAGGCCATCTTGCACACATAAGTTAATACATTGGCACACATACCACCAATGGAAGAAAATCCTATTGCAAGCGAGATTTAGCTGGTAGACTGAACGACAGATTAGGGAGGTGCTTGCATTGGCATTATCTAGGATTATATTGAGATTTCACTGGAGATGCCAAACTCAAATCGACACGTATTATTTGGTGGCCTCATTTTAGGAATTATGTGAGAATATAACTTCTTAAATGTAAAAGATGGGTAACATTAGTCCCATTCTTCATTAACCCATATTGAGGGGTCCCACTCTCTTACCATTTGTGACATCTATGGATTTACTTATTTTACGTTTTGTTTATTTTGACCAGTCTCATATTTGGGCCTTGCCATTTTATCATTGGGCGTACAAGTAGGCACTCTCTCAGAAGATCACCTATCTTATTAGTGCTCTTATTTGAACATGCTAAACATTAAATTTCCAACGATATATATTGACATTACATCAAAAGATGCATCTTACGAGTTTATATATATATAACTCAAGAACGTTCTCCTACTTATTGGCATGCAGTTTGTTTTACTCTCCCCTTCACTATCCTGGAGGCTATCGAGAGACGTTCCTTCTCCAAGCCCTCTTGCCCTGGTGATATTCTTACCCTTGTCGTGTCCCTATGGGAGATTGAAAAAGAATGGTACGGTCTCACGTAATTTTGGATGTCTCCAAAATGACTTTGGGCCCACTTGAAACAAGCGTTACGAGAGTTTAAATGAGCTGTTTTAGTTTCGGTATGCAAGATGCCACTTTACACGATGGATAACAAGCTTTCCCTTATTTTGAGCAGCTTTTTAAAGGAATGTCGGTCATTTCATACCGAGTAAAGCTTAGTTTAATCAAGTATTAATTAAGGTAGTTTTTGTACTCGATGTTGATATTCTTTTTCTTAAATTGAAAGGCTTTCGAGTTTTTTTTCGCTCGAAGCGGCTTTGGTTGTTTTGTTTTGGATTGTTAGGCCAGTAGTGTTGTATCTCTTATATGATTTGGAAACTTTTGTCTTGGGAATTAATGTTTTATGCTACAAAGAAACATCGCAGACATGACATTTTTTGGAAAGAGAAAGTCGTTTTTAGAATATGTTCAATGCATAAAGCCAAATCGGGCATTTACAACATTATCAATATTTGAAATTATATAATAAATGTTCTCTTGAAATATCTCGTCAGTTGAACGTTTGCGAAATGGTCCGAGGATTGCTACATGAGATGTATCTTGCCCGAACAGAAGTGATTTAGATAGGCTGCATACATGCCAAATGATGAAATCATGAGGCTCAATATGAGACGTGCCGTGACGGACGATATTTCGAGCCGAGTTAATTTGTAGGAAGCGAAGTCCAACATAGTGACTCGAAACCAGAGGCATTTGGTTGGCAAGACAGTTACAAGTCATTGTGCGAAGCACAGGCCAACCAAACGAGAGTAGAGCTCCCCAGTGTCATTCTAGACGCAGGAGGCTATTATATTTGTCTACCCGGCGGTACCCAATTGAAACCGACATGAAGCCTACCTACCTCCACTCACAAGCCCCTAAGTCCCTCCCGTTGTTTTTCTTTCCGGGAGAAAAGGAATGACAAGAGAACTTACTTAGAGAGCCCTCTACCGTACCGGGACGAGGAGTTCCTTCCTTTTATCTCTCCTCGAGCCTTTTATGGTGTTGCTCGGGACGACCTGAACGTATGTCTCGCAATCCAAGGACATCCAGGTCCGAGCAGCCAAACAGACCCCAAATCACCGACCCCACGGGTGCCACGTCGACCGTCCTCGCCCGTCCCCGCACCACCTTTGAGCCGCCCTCGCGCCGCCATCACCGCCCATACCCAGATCTCGAACCGTCTCAATTCCTTCCTTCGTTCTCTCTCTTTCTCTTCCCCCTTCTCTCTCGCCGTGTTGACTCGCCAGAGCGAAGCGAGGGCCCCCCGCTCCGTCCGAAGAAGACCGGCGCCGCACCGCCATGGGCGTCCCCGCCTTCTACCGGTGGCTCGCCGATCGGTACCCGAGCTCGATCGCCGACGTCGTCGAGGAGGAGCCGCTCGTCGACTCCGGCGGCGTCGCCCGGCCGATCGACCCCTCGAGGCCCAACCCTAACGGGATGGAGTTCGACAACCTGTACCTCGACATGAACGGGATCATCCATCCTTGCTTCCACCCCGAGGGCAGGGTACGTTCGCGTTTCTCCCCTTCGGCCGCCGCGCCGCGGCTTGTGTTCTCGGGTTTCGCGTGAATTTCGGGCGGTCTTGAGCTGGAATTGTCGAAAGGTTTTTCCTTTTGGCGGGGGGGGGGGGGGGGGGGGGGTCGACTAGATGTTGAGTTGAATAGCGCGGTTGATCGTTTTTCTAAGAGGGTAGGAGGGTGAATGTTCAAAATTGAGGCTTGTCATGCCGTGCGTTAGGTGTGCGTGCGAGTTTATATTGTGGAATGTGCCGGGAGAGAGATTGGCTTCGCATGGATATAGTGCTTGGGGATGCTTATGATTGAGGCGAGATGTCGGCGGATGTTAGGTTTGTGCTGGCGGATGGATGCTTCTGTGTGGTTCTGGCGATTTTCGCTTGTATATGTATTTTGAGTGACGAAATAAGGGAGAGAGAGAGTAGTTGGAACTGAGGGCTGCAAACATTGATGCTTCGGCGATGCGAAGGGTTTGCAGTAGCCACGTTCACTAGGAAATGTAATTTAGCATTGTCGGGATTCTTGTGTGCTAAGTAAAGCAGGTTGTAGCAATGACCGACCTAAGGTGGGAATTAGTGAGAGCTAATGCCCCTGGGCACACGGCGTACGTTATAGTAAATATTATACTACCATATATGAAGCTTCACGTGTAAAATTTCTTTATCTTGCCCCCCGAGTTAAGACTTTGCAATATATTTTTGTCTTGATGTATCATCTGCATTTTACTAACTTGTAGAATTCCTATGATGTTAAATTTATGTGATTGTGCAGCCTCCTCCTGCTAGCTACGATGACGTCTTTAAGGCAATATTTGATTATATTGATCATGTCTACTCAATGGTTCGTCCTAGAAAGCTTCTTTACCTGGCAGTGGGTAAGCTTCGGTATTGTATTATCCTCCATATCAACCATGCAGATTAATCTAACTGACAAATATGCAGATGGAGTCGCGCCAAGAGCTAAAATGAACCAACAGCGTTCTCGGCGTTTTAGGGCTGCAAAAGATGCAGCTGATGCGGTAAGATTTCTCAAGTTGCCGCTATAATTATGCTGATCACATTGTTTGGAAGATTTTGATCTCCACTTCGATCAAGCAGGAAGCTGAAGAGGAACGGTTGAGGAAAGAATTTGAGGCTGAGGGACAAATTCTTGCTCCCAAGGAAAAGCCAGAAACATGCGACTCTAATGTCATTACTCCTGGCACACAATTCATGGCAGTTCTTTCTGTTGCACTTCAATATTATATACAAGTGAGATTAAATCATTATCCTGGCTGGCAGCAGACAAAGGTTTGGGCGACATCTTATTTTGCACCTGCTTTCTTAGTACCTTTGACATTGGAGAATTCCTGGCCCATGGAGTAATTCATCTCTACTGGGGTAAAACTCTGTTTTCAGGATTCTTTCTCTCTAAATTTATTTATGCGGCTGCATTGGATGATTCTTGAAGGTTATGCTTTCTGATGCAAATGTTCCTGGGGAAGGAGAGCACAAGATTATGTCATATATACGATTGCAAAGGAACCGTCCTGGTTTTGATCCGAACACTCGGCACTGTCTTTATGGCCTGGTAAATATTTGTTTTGCACTCTGCCTCTGTTGTAGTAGCTTTCCCTCTTCTCAGCTGGTTACTTTAGATTCCTCTGAGTTACTATGCGTTGATTATCTAATATGGTTCACTGTAATCAGGATGCTGACCTGATTATGCTTTCATTAGCAACACATGAGATTCACTTTTCAATTCTCAGAGAGGTATATAGATTATCCAATTTTCCATTATGGGTTGTGGGATTCAGCAGGATCTCATTTTCTAGCTTTTTTCTTTTTTCAATAAATCTGCAGGTGGTTACTTTCCCAGGACAACAGGAAAAGTGTTTTCAGTGCGGCCAAGTGGGTCATCTTGCTGCTGAATGTCGTGGCAAGGCTGGTAATGAGATGGTAAATGATATTCCCATCCACAAGAAGAAATATCAGGTTTGTTGAACTCTGATTTCATGTTCATGCTCCTTCTCCCTGCCTTTCTTTTGCGTGACTGTTTGTAATGTGGCAGTTCCTCAACATTTGGGTACTGCGGGAGTACTTGCAGCATGATCTGGACATACCGGACCCTCCGTTTGAGATTGATTTTGAAAGGATAGTGGATGATTTTGTATTCCTATGTTTCTTCGTTGGCAATGACTTCCTTCCACATATGCCTACATTGGAGATTAAGGAGGTATGTCACATCTAGGTCCTTTGATCGCTATTCTGAGTACCAGCAATCGCGACCTTAGATGTTTACAGCTTTTTGCCTAACACAGACACGATTTCATACTAACCTGCCTTTACCAAAAAAAAAAAAAAATTTCATACTAACCTGGTGGTTTTGCTTGGTTTATTCTGTGTACTCACTATTTATGTGGACTTAGAATGTTCATTGTGCATCTTTCTGTTTCTTCAGGGTGCTATCAGTTTACTAATGTTGGTTTATAGGAGGGAGTTCGCTGCCATGGGAGGTTACCTTACTGAAGCAGGCGAGGTAGATTTCGTTAGGCATCCTTTGATATGCAGTTTTCGGTTGGGTAATATTGTGGTGGGATGATGATTTCGTGAGTTGGTTGCTCTAATTCTAGTTTTTTGGGTGATAAGTTCTTGTTTGTTGAAGAGCTTATTTCTTCTTTAAAATGTGCTTTCCACAAGGCTTTTCTTGTGATATTTAGCTGCTAATACTATCTACTGTCAGTATGCTTTTGGAGAGACATTTACTTTTTTGGGCTTTTGCTTATATTTTTGTTTTAACTCTGGCAAATTTGATATTATTTACTAAAAATCTTGAATCAGTTAGTAGATGCAGAGTCTGTCTTTTCATGATTTCTTTTTTGGTTTTGGTAGAAAATCCAACACTACTTATTTTGTGATGGTTGTGTGAATCCATGAGTCTATTCATTTCTTGTAAAATTTAACGTATTGACAGTCTTTGATGAGGAGTTTTATTTCTTTCTAATGTTCAGGTTTTGTTAGACAGAGTAGAACATTTTATACAATCTATTGCTGTTCATGAAGATCAAATTTTTCAAAAGCGGGCTCGCATACAGCAGGTACCTTTTGATATTTTTGGTCATTGTTGAATGCTATAAATTCAATCTCTTTGTAATGCAGCATGTGATGGAGAATTTGAAGAATGATCCAAATGCTTTCAGCTTCTTTTGGTGTTATTCGTGGAACAAGTGGAGTGGAAATAGTTTTTTTTTTTCTAATTCCATGGAAAATAGCTCTTCAAAACTCATGAACAATTGAAGCATGTGACACTTTTAGTACGGACTAGTGAGTACAAACGCCATCATTCAGTCCTAATTAACTTTGCGCTCGACATTTCTCTAGGCACTAGAGAATAATGAAGAAATGAGATCTAGATCAAGAAGAGAGTCATCGGAAGAATTACAAAGTCCAGCTATTGACAAGGTATGCAAAGAGTTGATTTTCACCTTAACGTGTGTGGTACGTGAATATCTTCTGTTTCACACTTTCTGTTGATCAAAGGCAATTGAAATGTGGCAAGTCATGATTTCTGTAATGAATAATGATGATGCAGTTTTGTTTGGGCGGGAGTTTAATTTAGTTCTCTGATTGCACATTTGGATTTAATGAAGAGATTAGGTGCAGTCAAAAGATGAGCACTTAACTAGTTGAATGAATTAATCTTTAAATGGCTCCTTTTGTATCTTCATGGCTTTGGTTACTCCCACTCTCTGTTCAATAGATGTTAGCATTATTTAATTCTTGTGCTGTCTAACCGAAAGGATAATCTTCTATGATGAGTGAAATTTTATGGAGTCCAGTGTGTACCATACATGAGCTTGAATGGTATTGATGCTACTTTTTTTTTTTTTTTTTTTGGGGGGGGGGGTGGTGCAGGGGCATAGCATTTTTCCTATGTTCATCTTTTCTTGTGTCTTTTTTTTTTTTTGGAAAAGCAGATGGGAGAAGCTAAGTTTCACATGTTGTACAATTGAACTGTGATTCCTTTTATTGTATGTTCTCAAGTGGACATGTTGCGAGTAAAGATGCTAATTTTTAAATGTTTTGAAGAGAATGATCTATCTTTTACATTTCTGAGTGGCCACACAAATTGAGAAATTTGACTTTTGATTTGTTATTCTTGTGGATGAGTTATATCCATTGTCAGTCACATTATTAATATCTCAAAGTAAAACATGAGAAGCTTTACATGCTGAATAATCAATTCTTAAATTTGATACACTATTATTTGAAGCCAGGTTAGATTAGGGGAGCCTGGATACAAGGAAAGGTATTATGCAGAGAAATTTCATGTGTCAACTCCGGATGAGATAGAGAGAGTTAAGAAGGAAACGGTACGTGTTTTTTTGTATCTTGAAGCTTTCAGTTTACTTTATTTAATATCAGTATTATTTCTCGTAATTATTTTGGTGTTATATTGTCTTGGTAACTTAGAATTTATATGTTTTGAAGTGTTCTGTGCTTACTCCGCTTGATTTTAATTTCTATAACATGGATTTAGTTTGTTTGGATGGTAGAGCAGTCTTCAGACTCTGAATGTCTTAATAGCAGTACCTTTACATTTAGATGTTTACTTAAATTGCAAATCTGTGTGGATGTGGAAGTTCTGTATGAAGTGTTCCTTCTTGTGGGGATTGATTTATCTAGCAGTGTACCCGATAGTTTTCACAGCCAACGTTTTGCTTGGTGATTTCTATGGGGAAAGGATCTGAATAGCATTTAGTCAACTGCATTTGGACTTTGAATGAGGCTAATTTATTTTTCTGCTTATCTGAGACAATTTTAAATATGACAGTTAGATAAATGGAAGAAATGTTGATATTAGGGCATTGGCTTTTCTTTCTATTGTTGCGTGAAAGGGTATTGGTCAACTAAGCTAGAATGTTCTGACTCCAAGGATTTGAGGAACTAAGCTCGAACATTCTGGCTCCATCATTTGTTCAAAAGTGTTTATGGTGAGCTAAGCTGGTACTATCTGGATCCTAATAAAGTAAATAGATGTTTTGAAGTATTTCAGGTAGTTGCTTATGTAGTTGAGTTGGTCTGTGCATGGTTCAAATCCATATGCCAATTGGTGCCAAATTTGATGGTAATAGAAAAGAGTGGGAGCTTCCTTGTGGCTTGATATTTTTGTGGGTATAATAATCACTGGGATTTTTCATGTTGACGGTAGCTATCTATTGTAAATATGTGTCATGGACTTCTCATTGTCAGAAGCTTCAGTTGCCCTTGGATAACTGATAATTTCTCTCGTTCGTGAAGTTCTAGATTGCTAGTATTTTCCTACCTCTTAAGCATTGTAAATATATGTCACGGACTTATAAATTGGACGACTTCCTTGTTGTTAGATGCTTCAGTTTCACCGCAGTTCCTCTTCTAGATTGCGTGGCCTCCTCAGTACGTTTGCCCCTGGATAACTGTTGATTTCTCTTGTTAGTGAAGTTCTAGATTGCTAGTATTTTCCTACCTCTCTAACTATTACAACTTCAGCTTTGTATCGAGGTTAATGGCTGATGGCAATTCTGCTTTGTAGGTTTTGAAATATGTCGAAGGTTTATGTTGGGTCTGTTGGTATTATTTCCAAGGTGTTCGATCCTGGCAATGGTGAGTTTTACCAGTAAGGTCTGCATGAAACAATACTGATCCATCTTTACATGCCTTTAAAAGCAATTATCTGATTCCATTGCCTTAGAACGCGCTTGTAAACTGTGCATAGTGGACAATACTCTGAAGACCTACTGCTGGGATGTTATTTTGTTTTATTATTTTCCTTACTGTCAATGCTACTGTTAACATCAGTTGCAATTTGGTTTGTCATGCTACGCTAGTTGTTTATTAGTTTTTTTTTTTATATCTGAATTATTGTAAGTTGCATACATGCTCGTTCAGGTACTATCCATTCCATTATGCTCCCTTTGCTTCTGATCTCAAGGATTTAGCTGTTCTGGAGATCACATTCTTCTTGGGAGAGCCTTTTAAACCATTTGATCAGCTCATGGGAACCTTACCATCTGCAAGGTTTCTTTTTTGTTTTTTTTCTGCTTTTCATAATTTTGAGGACTGTTATACGAGTCCTTTTTGTACTTAATATTTTCTGCTTAGACAGCTCATATCTGGTGTTGCAGCGCAAGTGCTCTGCCAGAGCAGTACAGGAAATTGATGACGGATCCTTCCTCACCAATCCTTGACTTTTATCCTTCAGGTATACAAAGCAGGAGCAGGCGATGCTTATCGATGCAATTCTCTGTCTCTCTCTCTCTCTGTCTCTCTCTCACAACTTTTCCTTGTTATTATGTTGACAGATTTCGAGATTGACATGAATGGAAAGAAATTCGCATGGCAGGTATGGTCTAAATTGTCCCGACATTGTTCTTGCTGTGGCTATCGTGTGTGAATAATGTAAAGTATATCTTTCTTGAATCAGGGTGTTGCCAAATTGCCGTTCATCGACGAGAAGAAATTGCTCACTGAAACGAGGAAACTAGAAGTCTCTTTAACAGTGAGAAAATTCTTATCTTGAATTTTATTTTTCTTCACCTGAATGGACTGTCATAGCTTCTTTCTATCTTTCTTGAACTTTGACATTTTCTATTGTGTATTAACATTTATTCAAGATGCTCTTTTGCAAGACTCATATTGGATAAATGAGTTTCTTTAATGAGTGCGCATTCTGAATTTTTGGTCCAGGGATACTAAACATGTGTGGTCGAATGAAAATGTTTTGATAAAGCCTTTTAATAGCGCTTCCTTGCTTCACTGTTTGTTAATATTGTGGCAAGGATATTTTCCTACTTATTTGGAGACCATTACTTGATCAATACTGAGCTTGGCTTAGGGTTGTGGCAAGGAATATCATGTTCTTTGGAGGTGGAATTTTGTAGGCTGACCTTGTTGAACTCCAAGAGTCATGGATGCCATTTCTGCCTTTTGATTTTCTTTTTTTCAAACATCAGCTCATGATTTTCTTAGGTGGCATTGTTATCTGCAACTCCTCTGTAAATTCAATTTTCTGTCTCATGATACTCGAGAATGCTTACAGTTTGACTTGGTTGGTATAGAAGGAGGAGCAACTTCGAAATAGTGTGATGTTGGATTTGCTCTATGTTCATGGGGTTCATCCTTTGTCAGTACAAGTTTATTTGTGCTACCAATTAAGCTACCATTTGTTGCCATATGAAAGATATCCTGTACCGATTGACACAAATGTTAGGTCAGTAAGCCTGTTTCTTGCATAGAATTTTGTGTGCAAATTTTTCGAGGCTGCCATTGGGTAACTTTATATTCTGCTGCATTCATTTTTTGCGAATCTTTTACAGTGGTGGAATGAACGGATACCTCTGGCTAAGTGAGAGGAATGCACTGACCAACGTAATTCCTTCGCCTGTCCATGGATTGGAGGATATCGTGAACAATCAAGTATAGTAAGTTTCTTATTTGCTTTTGTAATTCTTGTGCGACAAACTCGAATTATTCACAATCCCTGTTGCTTTACAGTAATGTTACTTATCTCAATCCTCCAAACCACAAGCACATCCCCAGACCGCCTGATGGTGTTGTCATTCCTCCGAAGGTACATGATACTCTTACTGGTTCATATATGTTAATCTGGAAGCAAATATTTGTATTTTGTTCTCAATGTATGTAATATAATTGGAAAAACGTTATGTGCATTATGTAGGGCTTTGTGTTTGATGTTACATGAGGCTTTTGCCCTTTCAACATTTCTATGAAATATCAATACGGTTGAAAAGCGCGGGTTATTTCATATAGGAGAACCTTTTCCAAATTGATGTTTAGGTCTCTTTATATTGGATGTCGTGACAAGAAAATGGATGGCTCACTTGTTCACTTTTATAGGTTTTAGGACCTTTGGATTTCAAGCCATTCCCTGTGTTATGGCATGAAGATAACAGTGGTAGGCGCCACAATGGAAGAGAAAGGTGAGAATGAATTCTGATTGTCTTGCTATCTCGGTTGATATATCTGTCCGTTTGTTTTGTGTTTCTGCTGCTGGATTGATGGTTTGTATCAATTTAGAGACTTGTGGTGCAATAGATTTTGCAGTTGAGAATGAACTTGAAACCAGGGACATATTTGAAAAAAAATTCGGTTACTCCTGCAGGCTATTGAGTGTGTTTGTGGAATCTTTGGAGAACCTTTTCCCCTGTTGTTTCTGTTTAGAGATGCTTCTTTTTTTTCTCTCCCCATCTAAATGCAGTGCTTGTATTCTTGCAGGCCATCAGTACCTGGAGCAATGGTCGGTCCAATGCTGGGAGAAGCAGCTCATCGTCTTGTCAAGAGTACACTAAATATCAAGTTCAACAACCATCAATCCTCTGGCATCTTGGAACCACCACGCAATCGAAACTTTCCGGGACATTATGCAGTTAATAGACCGAGACCAGCTGGTCCCTCTGGGTACGAAAGGGGCTTCAGTGAAGATCCTCACCAGTACTATGGGAATCACAACTCCAATCAAGGCACGGTTGGTAATTCGAGATATCCACCTTCATCAAATGGTTGGCAAGGAAGCAAACAGAATGCGAGGACAATGGATAGGTCTCAAAATCAAGAGCAGTCTAGGAATTTGAGGAATGGAATGTCTGCTTTGGCAATCGAAGAAAGTGTCAAAATTATACAAAATGTCCCTATGTTACTAAGGACCCCCAATCCTGGGCATTCTTCACTCACACCCGAGCA
Source organism: Syzygium jambos (assembly GCA_031216235.1). NCBI lineage: Eukaryota > Viridiplantae > Streptophyta > Magnoliopsida > Myrtales > Myrtaceae > Syzygium > Syzygium jambos. The sequence goes on along the minus strand of CM062227.1, from coordinate 38,759,540 downwards.
GGCTATGCAAAATGCGGGCCCACCGCCACCTCCACCCACCAGATGGATCAAGAAAGCGAGTGCTGGAAATGGAGTACATAGGGAACGACAGGGAGCCGTTGCTGGAGGAGCATCAGAGAAGCAAGTAAAATTGGTCTATCAGGTGAAGACACGGGTGTCAAATGAGATGTCGGGTATGGAAAACCGGCCATCTAATCAAAACGTATATGATCTTCCTCCTCCATAAAGTTCCTTGGCATCTCAATGGTCTGTCTTCGACGAAGCGACAGTGTTTCACGAAACATGTCTAAACCAGCGAGAACTGTGGAATCCTTCAGCTTAATGGGATATCAAGCCTCTCAAGCTCCAGTTCTCGCACCACTTCCTGGCGGGTAATTCTGAGAAAATCACCCGCTGATTGATTCCTTGAGGCAATTGTGGAAACAGAAACTTGACCAACCTCTACTTATTCTGCCACAGATCTATATTTTTAATCAGCACTCCGTAACTGCTGCGGAGGTGGCACTCCTGCTCACAACAGGACCGGAGATTTCTTGGCCATTGGACAGCACTACTGCATCATACGTGCGGGTGATGGTCATCTGTAGGATTCAGTTAGTTCTCCAGGGTTGTAAAATACTGTTGTCTATTATTCATTTTCAGGGATGGTGGTTCTAGGGTTATTATAATCAGCAAAATTGTAGATCATCTGCGGTGTTGTTGGGAAATCGGGATCGATGGGCAAGTAGTTGACAGTGGATGGTTTATGTCTCTTTCACTTGGCTTTTGCCTAAACGCCACGGGGAAGTGAAAACACTTTGCAATTCTCTTTAAACCCCTAGAATTGCAAGCAGAGACACTTCTCGACTTGCGGCTGTGTCCCATTACAGTCGAAAGTCCTCTAGTCTTTGGAAGATTAGCCTTGTGTGATAGATGCATTTGATCTTTACTTGGCACTTATAAAGATGATACAATGAGATCGTGAGTCACCTTAGCTGTTAAGAGCCAACTAGCCGGAACATCAGCCTAGCCGGGTCGTCTGTGCATTCCGCTACTCGAAACGAGTGTCTGGATTCTATGAAGCCAGTCAGTAAAGACTGGATCCATGGGTATTTGAAAACCGAGAAACGACCATCAACTATAACCCTTAAAGAACCTAGTTCTATCGTCAGCTATGGGTTCAAAATCGAATGAATCTAATAATATAATTTGAGTTTTGAGCTAAATTACCCCGTTTTGGCCACTCATTTTTTATCATTAGCTTTCGAATTTGTGATTGTTAGATCAAAACACAAATCATGGATCAAGTGAGTCCTCTCTCGGTTGAATTCATATGCTTTGAAATCAAACCAATATTTTGGGTGTTTGTTTGAGCTGTACGAGATGGAATTCTCAGTTACGGTTCCAACATCAAGAAGTTTGAGCTCAAATGACCAACTTAGAACAGCTATATGTGACAGTGCTAGCAGCACGATTGCCCAACTCCTAGTAAACTCTTTCAATTCTATTTTTTTTGCACAAACATACAATGGTCTCTCTTAACCCCCAAAAAGAGGAGAAGAAGAAGAGCAAAGTCGCTACAAAAACCAGCAAACCCCGAATTCACTTTTCGGGCTCATTGCAAGAAGTAGCCGGACAAGAAGAGGACGAAGAAGAGGAGCAAGCTGCCGTAGATCAGCACCGCCTTCTGGCCGGAGGTGAGGGAGTTGCCGCCGAGCCCGTACTGCTGGTTCTCCGCGAACCCCGCGATCTCGACGCTCTTGCTCACGAAGAAGCTCTTGGCCGCCCCGCACGTGGGGCACCTCCAGTCCTCCGGCATCTGCGCGAACGGCAGGCCCGGCGGGATCGGGTACGACGGGTCCCCCACCGACTCGTCGTACTTGTACCCGCACGACCTGCACTCGTAGATCCCCGTGTTCAGCACCGCGAACTTCTCCTCCAGGCGCCGCTTGTCGAACGTCTGGTCGTCGGGGGGCGGGCCTTCCAGCTCCTGGGAGGCGGGCGGCGGGGGCGGTGGCGTGGGCGGGGCGGGGGGCTCCTGGCTGGAGGTGGGCTTGTCTTCTTTGGAGACGTCGATGGAGCGGAGCAGGAATGGCGGGTTCGGGTTCGGGTTCGGGTTTGGCCGAGCCGCGAGGTGGAGCTTCTTGGGGGTCCTGGTGGGGGTGGCGGCGAGGGAGTGGTGGTGGGGGACTTTGGGGTTGGTGGAGGGGAGGTGGAAGGAGAAGGTGGGTCCAGTGGTTGCAGAAGCCATTTGATGAGCTGAGTCTAGTTCCTGTTGGTGCTGGTGCTGGTGTGGGTGGGAGTTCACTGAGGAGTTCTTGATGTTGGGTTTGCAGAGGAGGTGGAGGAGAGAGAGAGAGAGATAGAGAGAGAATCCACGGGGAGAGGAGGAAGAAGGAGAAGGGAGAAGAGCATATGCTGTGTAGAGGAGGAGAGTTTTGTGTGGTTGGATAAGGTGGGAGGAGCGCGTGACATTTGCAAGCCATTCAGTCCCTGCGCTCTCCGCATTCCTGCAATTCTACTGAAAACTTTGAACTATTCCTGTCATGACACGTTTGTTCCAATGTTTTTTATTTTTCTGTGACAGAAAAATCTCGTGGGCGATATATCTATTCTCCGTCAAAATTATATTGACGAGAACCGTTAAAAATCTAGTTGAACGCTAGTAAGTAAATAGTATTGACATAACACCTATTTAACTTAATTGAAATAAAAACGACGAAAGGTAAATATTCCACGTTAGTATAAATTTGAGATTTTTTTTTCACGTCACCGGAAAAAGCTTAGAGTAAATGTGTCGCGGCGGGTATGGTTTGGAGTTTTCTAATGTCACACAAAAAAGTTAAAAAAAAATAAATGCATCGCGGTAGACATAATTTGGAGAATTTTTTTTTTACTTTTCCGTCTTTTTTTTGTCAATTTGCCAAGAAATGATGGAGAAAACCGAGAAGGACGAGGATGGTTCATTCCCTCCGTGTTTTTTTTCCCATTGAGAAAGATGGCGGATCTGGAACGAGAAATCGCGCGTTCCTCATCACAGATCGCGCGTGTCCAAGAGATGGACAATGGGCTGTCGTCCCCCCTGCGTTCATGGTCAGATTTCACTCATCCTCTGCACAGCCCATCGTGTTCAGCTCCATAGAGCAGCAAAAGGAGACAAGCAAATGAAGGCGGTACGGGCTTTTGGCTGGGGGCCATCTCCAGCACGATTCCCCGAGCCTAATTACTGTCGATCACGGACTTGCTCTTGCTGTTCGTGCGCCAACTACCCAAGCCCCCAATCACATGAATTGTCCCACAGCTATTCGTATCAAATAAGAACAAGAATACGAAGCACGATCTCAAGTGAATTCTTCTTCTTCTTTTTTTTTTTCTTCAAATAATGGCCTGAAGTGATCTTGCCCAATGGTCAGGGGCATTTTCGTCCTTTACCCCTTTTTTCCGAATATTTTTCTTTTTTCCCTTTCTTTCCTACTGTTTTCTCTCTTCTTTGCCGATGATCGGCGGCCATGCCGCCGATGCCCAGAGAGAGCCGGGCAAGGGTCGCCCTTGCCAGATCCGGGCGAGGGTAAAGGTCGCCTCACCCAAGCAAGGTCGTCCTGCGCCGTCATGACATCTCGAGCCCTTATTCGAGACTAACACGGTCACTTCGTATAATTATTTGAGAAAGAACGAGAGTACATTCCGTATTCATTTTAAAATCTTCCTAATAAAAATAAGGAAAAAAATCATCAAAAACCCCAAACTTTGCCGCCCGTGACACATTTACCACGAATTTTTTTTTGTGACACCAAAAACCCCAAACTTTATTTTTTGTGACACATCTACCCCAATGTATTTAGTCCATGGGCATTTTTGTCTTTTTATCTTTTTTTTTTTTTTTTCCGGCGAGGGGGGCCTCGCTGGCGTCGGGTGAGGTAAATGTGTCGCAGGCGATAAAATTTGAGATTTTTGATGGTTTTTTCTCTAATAATAATAATAATAATAGATGGAGAGATGGACGAATAAAAAAAAAGTGGGGCGCGGGGGAAAAGGGCGGGGGGAAAAAGTTGTGGGCGGGGGTGGGGGCGCTAATGGCACGCACGGGACCGCACCCACCCGGTCCTACACGGAAACCCACCGCCCCCCCCTCCCCCCTCCCCACCCAACCATTCACCACCCCCTCCCGTCAACTCGCTCGCTCTCTCTCTCTCTCTCTGTAGACAACGCTCCTCTCCCTCCTACCGATCCATCGTCCTCCGCCATCGTCTGCATCGACCCCTCCCCCTCCCAACCCTCGACCCCCAACCGCCGGCCCATCGCCATGGCCTCCGAGCAGGACGGCGCCGCGGTCTTCCCCGACGAGGAGGACCTCGACGACGACGACGACGACAGCCAGGACGACGACGACGACGACGACGCCGACGAGGAGGAGGAGGAGGAGCTCCTCCCCGCCCGCGCCGTCCTCCCCGACGACGACGACGACGTCTTCGACGACGACTCCAACTCCGCCTCCACCTCCTCCTCCCTCCCCACCGCCACCCCGCTCGACGCCCTCCTCCCTCTCCCGCTCCCCATCCCCCTCCCCCTCCCCGCCGCCTCCTCCTCCTCCTCCGCCGTCACCGTCGCCGTCCCCGCCCCCCTCCGCCCCGATCCCCTCCCCGCCGTCGCCCCCCCTCCCGCCGCCCCCCAGCCCCCCTCCTCCGCCTCCGCCGTCTCCATCGCCGCCCCCGCCGCCTCCCCCGTCCCCCCGATCGTCGGCACCATCTCCCCCTCCGAGCTGAAGCGCCCGTCCCCCGCCGTGACCACCGTCGCCAAGCCCCTGTTCCAGCGCCTCTGGACCGACGAGGACGAGATCGAGCTCCTCCGCGGGTTCCTCGAGTACACCACGCAGCGCGGCGGTGCTCCCTCCGGCGGCCACCACGACACCGCCGCGTTCTACGACCAGATCAGGTCCAAGCTCCAGCTCGATTTCAACAAGAACCAGCTGGTCGAGAAGCTCCGCCGGCTCAAGAAGAAGTACCGGAACGTGATCGGCAGGATGAGCTCCGGCAAGGACTTCGCCTTCAAGAGCCCCCACGACCAGGCCACCTTCGAGATCTCCCGCAGGATCTGGACCAACGTCGCCGCCGCCGCTCCCGGCTCTAACAACGATCCCATCGACGACGAGGACGACACCGTTCGGAACCCTAATTTCAATAATCACCTTTTCAGCACTCCTAACCCTAACCCCTTTTTCGATCCGGCGACCACGCCCACCAAGTCGCGCAAAAGGCAGCGTCCTCCGCACCCACAGCCTCATGCACAGCAGGTGCAGGTGCACCTACAGCAGGTGAAGGTGGAGGAGAGGAACTTAGGGGTTGATGGTCCCACCGTATCGAATCATGCAAATCAGAATTTGAATCTGAATGCGAACGCGAGTGCGAATGCGAATCCCAATGTCGCCGGAGTGATCGAGGATACTGTGAGGAGCTGCTTGTCGCCCTTGTTTAAGGAGTTGTTGAGCGGGGCCGCGATGGGCGGGGGATTTGCCGGCGGGGGATCGAGAGGAGGGTTTGGGTATGTTGCGGCGGCGTTGAATCCGCTGCCGTTCAGTTGTGGATTGGGGTTCGGAGTGGGCAGCACCGGCGAAATTGCCGACGAGAGGTGGAGGAAGCAGCAGATAATGGAGTTGGAGGTGTACTCGAAGCGGTTGGAGTTGGTGCAGGATCATATCAAGGCCACTATAGAGGAGCTGCGCTCCAGCGGAGGAGGGTGATTTAAGGTATTAGCCACTGGGGTTTTCAATTTCATGAGATGTCAGTTGTAAGTGAGTTTGAGTTTCCTTGTTTTACCCACTCAAGTTTCGCGAAATTGATTGGGCATTGATAAATAGTTGACACTCGATAGTGTAGTGGCCAGTTGAGATTTCGGTTTCACCTTTCTTCGAAAGATGATAGGGCAGTTGGTGAATAATTATTTCTAATTATTTAGCCTCCGATAGATTGGCCATGTTTTCCTGGGTTATGTAGATAATGGCTACTATGAATCAGCACTGGTAGATGAAATAATGGAATTGCTCTAACTTTCCTGGTAGGATCTGTCCTGTCGGATTTCTGAACTGTCTGCAGTTCATGCGAGTTCTTATGTTTTGTGGCGGTTGATTAGATTCATGGGTTTTGGGATTCCGATTTCCTTTAGTTTGCATCAGCTTTGTTGAAAACCTGTACGATCTGCAATTATGTTCTAGCCTAACTTTACAGTGAATACAAGAAGGATTTGGCTGGAAATAGAGCTGGAGTTGCATTGTTATCCTTGGTTTTGTCATACTCTGGAAGATCTTTGAGTTGTCTTGGTGCCTTTCCATGCTTAAACGCGTATTCTACAAATGAGCAGATACTTCCTTGTTACGCTTATAGTACGTGGGAGATGAAATTTCATAAGCATGCCACACTGTTTATGTAGAGGATGGATGCGTCTTACAGCATGTGACTAGTACAGATGATAGTATTTATAGTTTCCGGTGCTTCTCTGAATCGCGCCTTCTGCCCTGTGACTTGTCGGTGGAATTTATTCTTCCGTTTGATGCATTGACATCATGCATTCGAGTCATTTTGACGTTTAGCACTTCACGTGTAATATTAGCCCTCAAATTCAGTTTGCATTGTTTACAATGACAACTTATAGGTCTAATTATTATTAGGTCCGCATTATAGAAGTTGTGGAATTGTTGGACAACTTGGTGAATTGTAAATTGCTCGTTACACTGTGTGGCAATTGTTTTATGCCTGCAATTGCAAATTCTACAATGAATAGCTGGGCTACATAAATAGTCTAATTTAATCATGGCTAGGAAATTTGGTGCGTGGAAAGAGGGGCATGTTACTACTTCACTCCTATAGTTTGTTTAAATTTGTTCTTACATGGTCCTGGTGACAGTTTTGGTTGTTATGGCATTTATAATTTCGATCTTGTCATTTTTGTCTTAACAAAATCTGATGCTATAACTTCTTGGCTAATGCTTATAATTAATGAGTTCATGTATGATATGAGTGTTATATTATTACGTCTATCTTGCCTCTGCATTCTTGTGGCTACGGCCTTTAGTTTCCGGTGATTTGGTTAGATGGCTTTTTTTCTGATTGCTTTTCTCTGCCAATAGTTGTATGCTGTTCTTGTTTTTGTTTGCTATTCCATGGAGGGAGTCTGGATGGAGTGATAGTTCAACGTTTTGACAGTACCTAATTATAGACTCTATTGGACGATGGGTGAGGGCACCGTATGAACTTGTCCTGCTCATTTTACATGATGCTGCTAGATCTCTCTTTCTGGGGAATCGTGATGCGGCCATCTATTCTCCGTTTGTTGATTGGTTATTCTCTATGCGGGAGATGAGAAAAGCTTAGTAGTTCACTCAATGCTGCTACCGATTTTGCTCCGAATGCTAGTTAGATATTCGAGTTTCATTCCTCGAGTCCAAGCCGTCGTACACTAGCAGTACATGCGATTTCAGTTCGGCTTGTTCCTGATTTGGGAAGGTTCTTTTGGGCAGATTGAGGAGCAACAATACAATTGGGGGGGATAGTGTTCTTGATTTCTTACAAATGCGTTGAGAAGAAACAAACTGCTGAACGGTCTGGATCAATAGTAGTTCCTCGCTCGTTTGCCCTTTTAGCTTTGCCTCACGAAGTGGAGCCTTCTCGTTTGTCCTCAGAGCCTCAGAACAGGGCTGTGCCCAAGCAAGACATACTTTGCAAAGATTTCAAAGCCTGTTGGTAAAAGAAAAGAAACATATAATAAAAAAACTGTTGCTTGTTCATCGCATTCATATATAGCTGTACTACGGGCGGTATCTCTTCCGCTTCCTTCCGGCACCTACGATATTAGAGTTGGAGACCGTATCCTAGTCGCCGACCAAAAGAAAAGTTAAAGAGAGAGAGGAGTTAAGTTGATTTTGAATTGAGCGTGACCCTTAGGGGTTGGCCTTCGTTGGTTAAAAAGACGGGCATGATCCTACTAGAGCCAAGTATTGGCTGAGATAGATACTGCCGAAGCAAAGCTTCTTAGACCGAAGTATCTTTGGACGCTTTTGTCACGCGGCCGACAAATCTATGGCTGCGAAATAGCTTGTGTAGCGCCTGGTGAACCGAGAACACAAGGCCGGCCTTCATTTTATAATGCCAGCCTTCATTCTATAATTGTTCAAGAGAATGGTATGGCAAATAGCATGTTCGTATCGGATCATACTACGTCCATTTTAGTTTGGACATTCAGTCGCTCGAGCAAGACACACAGAACACTCTAGGCATAATAACTGATTTCGGTTTGCCATGAACTTATCATCAGCTCCTAATTAGTTTATGCATGAGAGGCTAATTTTGCCTTCAGAGCTAAAGTTAGAATCGTTCAATTGTAAAACTCATAACACAAATGCCATGATGTCACTCCTACAAATCAGTTATATCATCCCTTTTGCATTATTCACTCTTTACTCCGCTGCCCCTAAGCTTCACTCCCAATGATACGTGAGCACGGGAGAATCCCTACATCACTTCGGTCCGTGACACTTGCTTGTATGGTGCAATGTCTCGTTAGCATGAATGGTATTGCTCCTGATTCTTGCTAACCATCTCCACAGCAACAGATTGGGCTACAAAAGGCCGAAAGAAACCACGTTGAGAATCAGACATGGCACACCTGCATCAATTCGGACCCCGTGACAACAAATGGACAACATCCCACAACAGATCGGAGGGCTGATTTCCCCTTATCCTGGAACGCCTGCCTGAATGTCCATTTTTGGCCATGCTCTCCCCCTTGCTCGATAATCACCCCCTTCTGATGAAGGTTTGCTGAGCGCGTTGACCAAACTCAACTCCACAAAAGGCGATTGACGCAACTTAACACTACCCATTTCCTGTTACCATACACTCTTTCTGACGATCTATGGATCCAGAACGAGCGGGTGGCCGGTTTCCCCACACCGATCGTGGCCTAGGAAAGGACATGGGGCACATGGAATCCGCGCCCCGTGGCGTCATGCCGCATGGGCAGGAGCGGTGATAGGCCCAACCCCATCCTGTTTCATTTCCATATACTTGGTTATTCGATGTACACGATTATTCCAAAGAATATACCCAATACCGGAGAAGATGACGAAATGCGCAGCTGTTAAATAGAATGTCGTATTGGGATCTAATTTTACAAACAAACTTTCGTTATCATCAACTTCCTCGGGTGGTCAGCCAAGACACGCTACTTGTCTCAAAACATGCATCGAGCGTACAACATCTCAACCGGTCCGAGGGATGTTATTCATGGTAAAAAGGGGCAAAGAAACGAGGGGAGTCCTTTCCCGAAGACCAAAAATTACACGAGCTTTGATTGTAAAAACAGCTTTGACAAACGCAAAGAACATTCTCTCAAAGCTTCTTGATCTCTGTTTCTAAAACTTTTGTCCTCCACAGAACAGTCAAAATTCGTAAAAGAACTAAACACCGGGTTAAACAGCAGAAACAAAACAATTCACTCCATAGCTACCTCCCTAACAAGAGAACATAATCGCAATTGAAATTGATTCCCATCTCCTAGGCTTCAGAATCAACAAGACTCTAGACGCCTCACTTCTTCTTCCCTGCCTTGGCAGCATCACCAGCTTTACTCTGCACAGGAGTAGGGAAGATTAAGAATCAACAGGACCATCCGGGACCAAGAAACCAGAAAGAAACATAGATCTGAAATTACCTTCTTTATTCCACGGATCTTCTTGGCTCTGTTCTTCCTTTCCTTCATTTGCTTTCTCGACTTCTCTACCTTGGTATCAAGTCCGTTCTGCCATGCAAAATTACCTTCTTTACTCAGCTCAATCATGACTAAAGTCTGGCTACGGAGGCCGTCTACAAGTAAAATAAAAGGACTACATCCCTGAGATAATCAAGTGCACTATTTCATTCCAAACCACCATACGCAAAGAATTCATGTCCCGCATTCAACAGGTAAATTGCAGAGTCCCGAATACTAAAGATAATTTCCCCAAACATATAATGGTTATGTTTCAATTATCAAGTAGCTTGCAGGGCTTTTACTGCAGCTTTCACTGCAGAACCTTCTACTCAGAAATCCTGCCTAAAGAAGACAAGTTTAATCAGCTACATTGTTACGGTTTATAAAGGTTGGGAGCACAGTAAGTTGGGTTGTCCCAGAAACATGTCTACTGCATAGGGCCAAGGTATTCTAAACTCCATTATATATGGATAATCACTTCAGCAAGGGAAAACTAGCAATTCAGTTAGCCGGAGTACAATTTCAATTCAACAGATGAGGAGAAAGAGGAGCCACAAAAGATTAGATGACATGAGGAGAAAGAGTGACCACGAAAGATTGGATGACGTGAGGAAAATTACCCTGATGAGTCTGTACTTGGGCTCATACTTCTTGGCAGTCTCAACTGAGTCATAGATCAAACCAAAGCCAGTAGATTTCCCGCCTCCAAAATGAGTCCGGAACTTGAACACAAAGATCGAGTTTGGGTCCTTCACATCGTACATCCTTCCAAGCTTCTCCTTCAGCTCCGCCTATAAAAAGACCTCCAATTAGCAAACAACTCTTTGGCTGAATATCTCCAACGTTTGCGGCACATGCGCCAGACCAAGCGGAATATGACTGTCGAACCAACATTTAATTACCTTGGAGACATTGGGTCTTCCAGGATGAAGTACATCAATGACCTACAGAGCAATGGGAATCAAAACATCAGCAGTCAGGAAAAAGGTTTGATCAATGCAATTTAACACTCCGACCTTCTGCGACTCCATATCTCGGCAAAATGAAGGAGCTTGTTTCGCTCCCATTCCCTACTCCATTACTATCAAAACACACAGCATCTTTTGCTTTTGGAAAACTCTAAATCATCCTAAACTAACCCACCTCTTGTTTCGACCAACGAAAACAAATGCTGCAAATCGCATCACCCTACCATTCATTTCTCCTGGTTAATTTCTAATCCCTGCGATCATCCATGGCGCTTCAAAGCTAATGATGTTCCCTTCACCTACAAATCCGTAAACTTTCCACGTACATACAAACCTCCGTGGCTTATCTTCAAGAACCTTGAAACCATTTCAGCCCAACCCAAAACCCTTTTCAGGGAACCAAACTAGCGCAGACCCAATGGCCCTTCCAGAGTGTCCCACCGATCCCATCTACCCACAAAATCCTAAATGCCGCATTCACGAATCCAATCTGGCGCTCTGATGCGCAAACACCACAAAACAAGCTCGTTCCACAGAGAGAGAGAGAGCGAGGGAGAGAGAGGGAGACTCACGAACTGCTTCCTGGAGAGAAGCCTGTTGGTCATGAACTTGCGGGTCCTGATGGTCACCGCCTTGTCCGCCATGACTTGCCTCTTCCTCCCTGGTGTTTTCGGTCGGCGCCGAAGCGGGAACCTCAGCAGGTGCAGGTGCAGGTGCGGGTGCAGCTCCGAAGACGACGATGCGGGTTCACGGCGGATCCCGTTTCGAATTTATACCATTAGGGTTTTTCCCCACGGCGCAAAAGATCCCGCAAAGCCGCAAAACTTTCTGGGCTTTCTCGCTGCGCCAGCGAAGGGGCTCCTCCGCAGATCTTCTTGCTGGGCCTACCTACCGGAGGCCCAACCTCAGCGGGCTCAGCTGGGTCCATCTCCATCTTCGTCTTCGCCATTGACCTGGAAAAAATTGCGAATCTAGGCCTCGTTTTATTTATACATGCTCGCGGATCATATTCAGCGAACATTTTCCCCTTCTTTTTTTCATTTTTATGGATTTATGATTTTATCTGGTCAGTTTGGAGATGTGGGAGACGATGAATTGGGAATCTCGTCGCCATGGAGAGATGAGGTTCATTCACGTTCCCTCCCCGCCGGCCACGCACCACCACAAAGCCACCCCCCGCGACTCCTCGCCACTCTATCCCCGTTCTCGCCAAAAAAAAATAATAATAATAATCCCTGATCAAAGTTCGCTCCTTTTTCTCTCCTCCTCCTCTTCTTCTTCTTCTTCTTCTTCTTCGGGCATTGGATCCTTCCGCACCCGCCGTCGATCCAAGCCGAAGCCATGGCCACGGCGGCGACCCTCTTCCTCTTCCAGCCGCGCCTTCCCGGGTGGGGTCGCGGGCCGCCGCCGCCCCCTCCCTTTCCTCCTCGCTTCCCCGGAGCCGCCCGCCGCCGCGTTGTTCGCCTCGAGAACCGCGCCCCGCCGCCGCCGCCGCCGCCGCCGCGGAGCTCCGGCGCCGAGCCCGTCCGGTGCTCCGCGCGAGGGGACCGCCCCGGGAGCTCCCCTCCGGGCGCGGGGGACCGGCGGAATCCGCTCGAGGCCGTCCTGAGCTCCATCGCCAGGGCCCTGGAGTCGCTCAAGAGGCCCGCGGTCGCCGCGATCCTGCTCGGGTTGTTGCTCGCCTACGATCCTAACTCCGCATTGGCCGCTTCCGGCGGGAGGATGGGCGGGAGCTCGTTTTCCTCGCGCTCGTCCTCCTCGTCGTCTTCGAGGAGCTATACGGCGAGGACGCCCAGCCCTGGCTATTCGTACTCGGCTCCGTATTACGCCCCTTCGCCGTTTGGCGGAGCCTACGTGGGACCGGCGGTTGGGGTTGGAGTGGGCGCGGGGTCGAGCTTCTTCTTGATACTTATGGGCTTCGCTGCGTTTCTTCTGGTCTCGGGGTTTCTCTCGGATCGGTCTGACGGTGGTGTGCTCACCGCGACGGAGAAAACGACTGTGCTCAAGCTTCAGGTACGAGTGATTGTTTAGTGTTTGTCGAAATGCTTCGTGGTTTGCAATTGTTTGTGGTTCTGAGTTTCATTTGGACTGGGTAACTAGGTGGAGTTTATCAGCTTTAGATGAGGGGCGAATTTACTCATCAATCATCATTGTTGATGTAGGAGTGAAATGGTGGAACGCCTTGTGGGGTATTTGTATAGTGGCCTTTGCAATTGGACTTCAAAGTTACTGTCTGTGTTGTTCATATTTGCATTAATCCCTCCTGTCCATCTTCGTTTGGGTTTGATGGCACCATCATACTTGGCAAGCTAATTGTTGACACGCTAGGATTAGTAAAAGATGGATGGAATAGACATTGAAGCGAATATGGATAGTATCTGCATTGCAATTGCTGAAATAGAAGTGCAAAAGGCCACTCTGCAAATGTGTCAAAATGTAGGGGGTCTAGATTCTATCTCTGATATAGTACACACGCATGAAAAACTTTTCTTCGAGAACTGCGCTCTGATCATGTTTCTGTGGACTTAATGGTTGTGTGGTTGTGATCGAGGTCCTACTGTTCTTGGGGGAGAAAAATGTGATTAAGCTTAGAATTACCATGTGTTGTTAGGATGTGTTTACTAAGGAATTCAGAAAGATGAGTTGACAATTTTGATTAGTCAAGGTGCGAGTAAGAGGAGGAGGAATAGTTGGGATTGCCCCTAGATTGCTCGATCGAAGTGCAAGTAAATGCTATGGATGCTGGAATTGGAACTAACTTTGGATTATCTGCGATGAGCTGGGTGGTTTCAAATTTGAAACAAATGCCTTCTTGTTGAGGCTAAATTGGAATGATCTGTACAACTCGTGTGGAAGAGGTATTTCATTTATCTTTCATGTGAGTGGAGTAGGCAAAAGGGTTGAGGTGATGTATTTTGGTAGTCTAATGTTGGTAGTCCACCATCTACTAGCTTCTTTAGGCACTATGAATATTTGTATGTATGGAGTTATCTAGTCCCTTTTAGCTTTTGAGTTTCCCCAGGTCATTTTGTGCAGGTTGGATTGTTGGGCATGGGAAGGTCACTTCAAAGAGATCTTAATAAGATAGCAGATATTGCAGATACATCCTCATCTCAGGGTCTTAGCTATGTCCTGACTGGTAAATTTCCTAATTCTTCCTCTCTGCCTTTTTCACAATTGATGCCTTTTCCTAACATCTGCTAGTTTTGAATGAACTCTAAAATGGTTTAATTTTTGAAGTTCTTTTTCCTAACATCTCCATTAAAGTTGTTTGGTAGTTAAATTGTTTGTTTCCTAGTGTCTGACCAAACAATCAAATGGATGAAGGGACTTAAATGTAGGGATTAATGTGTCTCTCGATAGTCTTTCATACTTATTTTGAAATGATGTAGAGGATCTTTAATATCATGCAGTCAGCATTGGGAAATTGACGGAACTTGTATTTTCCATTCAGACACTCACATAAGGGTGTCCTCATCTGGGCTATGATGGGATTAAGTGTCTTACTCGAAGCACTATTTTTTTAGTTTTTTCCCCTCTCTTTGAGTAATGATTCTGAGTTGCAAGGGGATTGAGCACTCATGTCTACGCACTTTGATTATTAAATATTATTGAATTGTACTTATTGGAAAATCTTCGTGCAGAGACGACACTTGCCTTGCTCCGGCATCCTGATTACTGCATCTCTGGTTATTCATCCGTAAGTTAAATCCATCATCTGGAACTTTCACGGACGTAGAAGTTTTAGCAAATTGAGAATAGGGAGTCTTGTAACACGTGGAAAATAGTAATTGTGATTATAATCATATTTGGAGGCATTATTAAACACGAAAAATATCTATATCAAGTCATTAATCAATCCATCCACTATGACACTTGTGTTTCCCCAGCCAGGATAAGCTTAAGCTTTTAGTTGGTATGCACTATCTTGCTAGAAGAAGGCCTGTTCTTTACGATAGGATTGTGCAGTTATGATGCTCAACGCACCAGAACCATTAGTGCTGCCTTGGTTGAATTTCCTCCTCAAAAGAAAGAACTAGGGATCATAAGGTTACTATAAACCCTCTAACACAAAGCAAAAACATCTACATGATAATTCTAGCTTGGTACACAGGACAGAAGAACTCTTGCTTATCCTAATTTGCCCCATGAGATATTAGAAAATCTTTGCTTGATAGGCTTCTTATATTGGTTCTACAGTGCTGCTTGGGTATCTAGCTTGTAGCAACTCTGATTCCCAATTTCCTGTCTGAGTTTTTTTTTATCGATTTTCTTTCAACGCATTGAATTGATGTCTTTACACTAAATTTTTCCTGCAATTGGATCTTTATTTAGGTGGATGTGAAGCGGAGCATGGAGGATGGGGAGAAACGTTTCAATCAGCTGTCAATTGAAGAGCGAGGGAAGTTTGACGAAGAGACACTTGTTAATGTGAACAACATAAGAAAGCAAAGTACCACCAGCCAGAGATCTAGTGGATTTAGCAATGAGTACATAGTGGTAAGTTCCTGCACTGGTGTTTTGACAAAGATCTTCCATTATTCAACTGATCTTTTATGTGTGTCATTGTTCCTAGCAGTTTTGATTTCCTTGTATTATTTGATCTATAACTTCACGTTCTTAATTAGCTGAGTTGACGTAATCAAGAAATCATTAAGCCTTAGAACTATATAATTCAGCTATCAGATTTTTTGGTTTATATGCTCTTACAGTCCTTATGTGACAGATTTTATCACAAGTCTGTAAGATTTATAAGATTGATCATTGAGATCTTAGGGAATTTTCGAGACTTGTAGTGATGTTGGTGCTCTTCAAAAAATAATGTATGGATTTTGCTGCCATTTTCAGAGTTGACATCCCTGCTGGTCATCGAGTGTTATTATGTTATCGGACTTTGCTTTGCCTTGGCTCTGAAAACCACATTATGAGCATGGCTTATTTTTCTTGTTTTGGAAGCTTAAAGCCATCCAAAACCAGTGATGGTTCTTTGTCTGGTTGAAGTACATCGCAAAAGCTTGTAGTAGTCACTTTGATGAGATTGGTTGCGTAACCCACTTACACATCTTCATCACCTCAATGGAGCCTAAGATGTTAAATCTTTATATGCTTCAGTGAATCAACCTTTTAGTCAAGAACTTTGAAAGATGTTAAATCTGTATAAGCTCCAGTGAATCTACCTTTTTCGTTTAGAACTATGACTGCAAGCATCATGATCATGCATCACGAGGTTTGTAGTTTTTAGTTTTATTGCCTTCCAGTATATTAATTACTGCTGTTACCTGCATTTTGTTCTGTACAGCTTTTTACATGAGTTTGAGAATTTTCAAAATTAGATTTAAGAGCTCGATGTGTGGATTAATTAAAGAGTTTTTACTTGGCTCTTATGTTCCCATTATCTTTCAATCCTCTTTTGTTGCTTACAATTTTCTTTCTTTTCAGATAACCATCTTAGTGGCTGCTGAAGGAGTCCATAAATTGCCTTCCATTAATGGTGGTGGAGATCTGAAAGAAGCGTTGCAGAAACTTGGGTCCATCCCCTCTAGCAAAATACTAGTAAGAACATAGAAATTTCTATGAATATCTACCCCGAGGATCTCTTCATTCGCCTTCTGACATCTCTTTGTTGGTCATGCAGGCAGTTGAGGTGTTGTGGACCCCTCAAAATGAAAATGACACACTATCAGAGAGGGAGCTTCTCGAAGATTATGCATTACTGAGGCCTTTATAACATATATGATGAGGTTTCAATTGCTTTTGTTAGAGGTATGATCCAAGTCAAAGTTGCATGCTTGGAGTTATTTGTATAGAATAGGTCCTGTATAGTATATAGAATGAGTAGGTAAAAAATACTGTTAAATTTTTGTAATCGAGCTGCAAAGGCACAGGCTTTTAATATCTCCCAACCAGCTCCATGACTTCAATGCTTGTGAGTTGTATCTTCAGAGGTTTGAGCTTATGAGATACAGAAGGAAGTTTTCGTATCTTGATTTTCTTGCCAGATTTATGGGATTTCCTGAAGTAGCTAATGACAACTATGTTGGTATGTCTGCATCAGAGTAGGCCTTTGAAAGAAAAGGACCCTAGAAATGACTCTTGGTCCTGCTCTTTTTAATTGGAACACTCCAATATCATCAAGAATAGGGAAATTACGTGGCAGCGAACATCAATTATTTGTCATTTGCAAGGACTAGACCCATGCCTAACTTTCCCCACCGTTCTTGTGCATGTCATTAACTTCCCCAAGAAATGTCTCAATGCTTTAAGCTTTATTGAAGGTTTGGCACTAGTGATGGTTGTGAGCAGTGTTGGTGGATTGCACATCTGACTTTTCCAACACCTCACTTGCATTTTGGGAATGTTAAAGTGGATCTCACTAAGCCAGAAACTGATGGGTCCAAAGTCCCATCGTTTCCTATCACTCACACTGAGTGTGGTGTTCTGAGTCAACAGAAGTTGGGCGGGTTGATCTGCATCTTTTTTCCCAGCGATTTGAGTGCCCTTAGTCCAAATCAGGTAGAGCCAAAAAAGCTTCCACTTCGACCTTTAGGGAGTACGCGAAGCTCTTTGTTTGGACTATTTCTAACTCAGACCTCAAACAAGTTCGATGCCAGAACAATATTCAACTCCAAGGCCTGCAAGAAAGTGTCTGCTTGTCCTTGTTCTTCTCTGTTTTGTGATGGTACCAGGATCCTCCAAATGTAGTACTAAACAACAACTGTGTGTAACCAGCCTAATATTTCCCCCTCCCCTTCTTTTTGAAGTTTTAAGACCATTGCTTGGTTCAGATGGTTTGAAATTTACAGAACTCTAGGATCCACTATGAATCACGAATCATTGACTTTGAATGCTTTCGACATATAGGGCTTTGTATTTCCCATGGTTTTCACAATCCCGACTATCGAATGACTTCCTTATCCTGCATGAATTAAATGCGGGGTGCCGACCAAAACCATCAAATTCCTGAAAGAAGTAATCATAATCAACATACCAACTGTTGACAGGGAAAATCATTTGAAAAAGTCCTAAATTAACTGTATTTTTGTTAATTCATTTCTAAACTTTTCAATTTTGTCAATTGAGTTTCATATGGTCAATTTTGATTGGAATTCGCTGATGTGGATGTCGGTCCTCCTATATGGCATGATTGGCATTGACGTAGGCGATTTTTACAAATATATTTATTTATTTTTCCTTTCTCCTTTCTTTTACCAGTGGCCGGCCATGGCTAGGTAGTCTGGCCTCGCTTGGGCAAGGGTCATCGTCTCCTACCACGAGCGAGGTCCGGCCAGGCGAGGCCTGCCTTGTCGAGGCTTGCTTGGATGGGCCTTGCCTTTGGCGGTTGATGGCAACCATCACCCAGGTAAGGCCAGCCCGTTTGGCATGGCCGATGACCGACCATCACTTATGGCCGGTCATAGGCAAAAAGAAAAAGAAAGAAAAAAAATTAGAAAAAATAATTAAAAATTGATAAAATATTAAAATATTAACTGTCCATATCAACGTCGATTATGTTACGTAAGACGGCTAGCATCCATATTAGTAGTTTCTGGCCAAATGGATTCAATTGATAAAATTTAAAGTTTATGACTGAATTGATAAAAGTGCAATAGGCTTATAACTTTTTGAACGATTTTTCCACTATCAACCCTCGAGGGATTCTTTCATCACATCCATTCGGATTGTTATCATGTTATAAGGATATCATTCGAAAGTAATTTTAGATGCATTTAAAAGAACCGATTCATAAATCAATATATTTGTGATGTAAATAGACCGTGGCTTGATCGTTATTCATGTAAATCATGTTTAACACCCGATTGAATTCCGGCCGCACGGTTATTGTGCTAATTTCCGAATCCCGGCTCCACGGGTCTGGACGCCTGTTTCTCTGACTCTTTCTTTATGTCGTTAAGATCAACTTCATGTCACTGTCAACAACCCCATAGCTGCACTCAGCAAAGGTAGCAACGTCTCATCTCTCTTTCAATCTTCTCGCATTTCAATCAGTTGGGCCCTGCCTTGTCAAGTTGACCCTGCCTGCCACTTTGTTGTTGATGATAATGCTTCGTGGATTATGTCCATCTTCATCTGTCATTAACTATCCAATCCCCTCTTTCTAGGTGAAACCAACTCAACATGACCCTTGAATCCTCAACGAGAGTTCAAAATGCGCATGCCATCGCATGTTTCTGTTGATTTTTCTTCTTCTTTTCTTGTTTTGCCTTGCAAACTTGATCAATATCCCCCAAAAGCGAAGATGGTCAGCTAATGATCACAGCTGAATCCACCATGTTAGACCATGTCACCCAAAATTGAATTCGTATATGCCTTTTAACTTTCTAATTTGGGTGCTGAGTCTTCTCCCCCCATGCAACTTGGCCTCCAAGTTCATTCCTCTCAGGAGACCACGCGCAATCTCCCCCACCACCAAACCTCTTTCTTATCCCCCACGATGAACGCAAAAAGATTCAGCTTTTCAAAGTTCTTGACCCAGAAAAGGAGTCCATGTCTCGTATTGATGACAGCGCTCCACAACTTTGGTCCTGACAATGACTTGCAAACGTGTGATTTCAACACGCGTGCGTCTCCAAAAGTCCAAGCCCTCAAGATGAAGAGGAAGTCTTCTTGCAAAGTGGTGGGACCAGCCCCACCCTCAAATCAACTTTTTCTTGTGGGTGAAGCCAGAATGTTGACACCTTTTTTTTTATTTTAATCTTTTTGGGTATGCATGGTTACATGATGCTTTTACTTGGTGGCCCACTCTATTATGCACTCTCTTTCTCTCTCTCTCTGTTCAAACAGAAGAAAAGCCCCATCTCTAAATTATTGGCACGAGGACTTGTGGTCCCTTATAAAGATGGGGAAGAAAGCAATTAATTCAGTCTCATCATCATATCCAGATCCAATGCTCCTCCGTGTTTTCAACTCTCCAACTCATGACAGGCATGGACAGAGCCTCCCTGTATGTGATCAGCTTTGGGGATAAATAAGGGACGAGATAATCTTAAAGCACAGCAATGCTTATGGTATACCAGATGGGTCCATGAATTTGACAGAACACATGATATTGGCACAGTTAAGATTACATGACCATAGTTGTGCATGTGCAATGATAGGAGGCTCTTTGCATGATTGGTTCCAAAAGTACCCATGAAAGGAAATTTTCCTCGTGCATTGATAGTTCAGCACACGTTTTGTAGTAGTCCCCCTTACCTTGCTCATTGAAGGAACGACCAAAAAACATTTTAGAATAAGACTGACCATGCCGCTTACTTTTCTTGCCCAAGGTTAAAAGCAGCATTACCCTGGCAAATATATAATTAATCTAACTCTTAAGGCGGGCGAAAGAAATGAATGAGATCTTGGATATAACCAGACCAGACATGGCAATGAACTTGGCAAACGGCTAATGTAAAGGACTGCATCTCGATAGATATTGGCATTGCTTTTCTAACATCATTACACGGCTGAAAAATGGCGGATCCGACAATTGCAGTCTCTCTAGGTATGTATTAGACTTGTACGAGAACGAGAAGTGCCTTAGGAACCTATATATGAACAGCGTCAACAGGGAGGGATGTCGTCCTATGGAGCGTGTGTGGAAGCAGTGACATGGCGTAGAAACTCTCAGCGGTGGCCGTTGCTACTTCTCTTGAGGAGTCATTATCCGCCTCACAATTTCGGGCCCTTCGGGTTACCAAATTGGGGCTAACGTCATACATGGAGTGAGGGCAATCTGAAGTCGAATGCTCGTTACAAGCAGGGAAGTTCTGTGAAACTCCATCCTGCAACTGTGTACTTAAAGGTTGAACCCCAGCCGGTGAAACCACGTTAGTTGTTTTCACTTCCCGGTTAGAGTGAGCTGAAACTTTCGAAGTCTGTCCAAGTTGTAGGTCTTTGACTCCTCTCAACTGCATCTGATACTTCGCTTTCAGCCATCTTACTTCATGCCGGACCACATTCTCATAATCATCTAAAAGATCACGGCAAAAAGACGGACATGCTGACGACGAGCATGAACCAGTTGCTTGTAGAATAGATTCTCCAGCACTAAATGGGACCTTACCTTCTGATTTCATCACCGTCCCAGTTTCCTTTGAAACTGATACATCCAACTTTTCACTCTCTTCATCAGTGTGACTCGGTTCAGAGGATCCTGCCGAACTGAGTACACGACTTTCCCGCTGATCCCAGACGTCATGATAATCTGAGCCCTCTGATGTGCTCCACACATTTGGTGCACCATCTCTCGTGAGATGCTCTGGACCGCTAGCTTGGTAGGTTATCTCCTCAAACCTACCATGCATTGAAGCGCATCCGTTCTTGCAACACTGCATCTGCAAGTTTGTGAACTCAGGGTGATGCGATAAAAAATCCACGAAGGAGCCAGTGGAGGTGCGGTTGGATGCACAGTTCTCACAAAACTTTTGGTTTGCAAACCGTGGTGTTTCCTCTATTCCGGGCCCTCGCCTCCACTCTGGAACCAAAGAAGACATCTCCCCATCAATCATATCAGCGATCTTAGTCGCATCTTGGTCGTTTATATCCAATTCAGCAACCATTTCTGTAGCTACACTTAATGCTGTATCTATTTCGATGTCAAAAGGGAAATATATGTTCCGGATAGGACCTGTCCAGAATAAATCAAGATAAAGTTGAATTGGTCAGCAGAAAAAATGGAAAATAAGTATGGCTGAAAATAAAAAGACAGTTTGACGCTTCTAACCATCTTTATCTGCAATTCTGAGTCTTAAGAATATGCTCCCATCTTCTCTTTTCTTGCCTTTTATGCTAATGTCAACATTTGCGGGATGATCATCGTCATGGCACTCGAAGAGTTCCATTCCGCTAGATTCAAGCTCAGCTGGGTGATAACCCCATTGATTTGCAGGTGTATAACCATAACCATTACAATACCCATTACTATACGATCCATCGCTGCAAGGCACGTATGGTTCCCTAAACAAAGGACCCATCTCATCAACTTCTCTCCCATAGTCCCGTGATCTCAAATCTGATTCCCGTTCTTCAACTCGAAGAAAAGGGTCATCCAAAAGCTCCCTAGCAGAAAGTCTAAGAGATACCGTAGCTAAGCATTTCTCGACGAACTGTCGCACTTCTGGATCCGTCACTTTATACAAAGCATCTGGCTTTTTGCCCTAAAGTAAAGACATCAGCATTCATAATTGAATCTACTTTTCCCCAAAAACACTCTAAAGTAAAAGGCATGATGACGAAATAACGTGAGAGAGACTGATTTCTTACGGAGATAACTTTCTTGTAGATCTGAGCAGGGTGTGTACATTCACTATATGGGTACTCAAACGTGACCATTTCCAATACGCACATCCCGAATGAGTATATGTCTACTAATTCATTGTAAGCCTCTTCATAAACTTCTGGAGCCATAAACTCTGGCGTCCCTGAGATATTCACCTCAAACATAAGAACCGACAATTGTCCTAACCCACTACCCTAGACATTCATTGAACAAGAATACTCCAGAACAATAAAAATTCCACCTTTCTTATTGATAATTTGACTCACATGGCAGCTATCGACCATATCTATACGACAGATGGAATATTAGGATGTACCTACACAATGATCGGCGTGAGATTTCCGTAGAATCGCCGCTAAACCAAGATCTCCAATCTTCACTTCTCCTTGGTTTCCATTGACAAAAATGTTGTCACATTTGAGATCCCTGTGGATCACAGGCGGGTCGCGGTTGTGAAGATAGAGAAGTCCCTTCAAGATCTGTCTGCACCAATGCTTCACTGCCCTAATGTTAACTCTCCTATGCTTTAACCTATACCTGTAATATATTTAGGAAAAAATAAACCAAAATAAGAAGAAAATTTCAATTGGGGATCTTGAGCAGCCTTTTCGGAAAAATCACCAGAATCCCACGAGACACTCACTGCCTAAGAGTTCCAGAAGTGAACATTTCAGTGACAAAGTTGATGTTCCTATTGGCAGTGTCAACCCAAGAAGTGTAGAACTTCATTATGTTTTTGTGCTTCAGCGTCTTCAGGAGATGGATTTCACAGTAGAGCCTCTCGAGATCTTCAGCACTCTGCAAGAAGTCATAGAGCTTGACCTGATTCCAAGCAACCTCTACGCCATCATACTCGTCAAATGCTCTATATCTGCATCAGAAAAGGGTGAAAAAAATCACTAATTTCCCAAACCAATCCTCAATCTAACAATGACCCGTTTGTGGGAGCTCAGAGAAAAACCTTCAAAAGCAAAAATTTGCAGAATCTAAAATGGAAATGGATGGTTTCTGAACAAAAAGGTTGAAACTTTGAAGGAAAAACGAAATGGGTCATTCGGAAAGTTTGAGAATACAGGAGACGACTTCGAATACATACACTGTCTTCGAAGCTCCTTTCCCGAGGATCTCATTGTACTGCAACAAAGAAAAAACTCAAATCAATCTCTCAATCTAGAAGATCAGACACAGATTCGGATTCAACAGACGCGAAAGAGGGGAATTTGGAGTACTCTGCCATATCTTCCTGTGGGATCAACTTCTACAAACTCAGAGGGGTCTGGTTCGACGTGCGCGAGACCATTCATTCTCCAATCTCCAAATCCGAGGTCTCTCCTTTCTTGCAGCTCCTGTCCTTGAAGCTTTTCCTTCTAATTTTCCTGACACGCCAAGGATATGCTAAAAAAAAAGGCTGTTTATCATGCAAAAGTTACTGCTTTCTAGGAACTTTTGGTTAGAGAGAGAGATGCGAATGACCAACTGGCTGTCTCAGAGAGAGAGAGAGAGAGAGAGTTGAGGTGAGAGCTAAAGGGCAAGAAGTGTTTTTATTTCTTGCAAGTTCAATAATGTCAAATTCATGATGCAAAACAGAGAGAAGCCAAACCGCAACCCAACCCCATGAAGAGAGGTTCGACCCGAAAAAAAAAAACAAAAGAAGAAAAAACCACTTGTACAGGAAAGGAACATGACAAGCAGATTTGGCTCGTATTGACTGACTTCTTGAAAGGTTATTTTCTCTTTGCTTCTTTCTGTTCGTTCGACCCATTTACGCCTAGCTGACCCTTCCAATTTTCATTGTAGATGTAGACTGATAACAGTAGATTTCACAGCAATGACAACAAAAAAAAACGTTGTGTATTTTTCCTCTTTAGATGGTAAATTGGAAAGGCAAGAGTCTAGAAACTTTCCTCTTTGCCCAGGAAGTAGAATAATATCACCAATGAATAAAAGGATAGATAGATCGACAGAGACTGATGTTACGGTATGATTCTCCTGGGGTCGAGCTTTTTGTAGCATACAAGGGTCGTTTTATGATCTATGTTGTTTTTTGAATAAATAAGTAAATTTCAATTAATGATGCGTCTATTTAATTTTACTCATCTCATAAAATTTATGACTCGAGCCAAAGCTGGAACTTTTACGGCACACCCGATTCGCACTTGCATGCTCGTGATTCAATATGAAACCAACTTCACGGATTTTGTAATAGATTATTAAGAGAGATATCAAATCTAATTTTTCTATGTCCTATAGTTCCAAATTAGGTATAAGTAAAAGAGATGCATTGAATTTGGGAAAACTAAAGACAAATGTCAGGTGATCAAATTTGAATTATGGTGGTAGTTGAAAAATGAATCTATCCGAGAACATTATTTTCTAACCAACACCAGTTACGTCAAAAAGAAGAAGAAAAAATAGAATTTCTAATTTCTGCCTCCTTATACAATCCATAAAGGTGACACTTTCTTTGTATCACGATTCATCATAAATTACGAAGGTGCAACGAAGATTCCATGCTGAGTTTCCCTTGTACCCGTCCGAAGCAGGCCAAACAATATAAATTTTTAAGATGTTTGATCAGTGGTAGCATTTTCAAATCTGGCTGTTCTTTTGTCTTTTTATTATGGGGCGGCCATTACCATGGCTTCGACTAAACTTTGTGCTAACTCGGGGTTTCTTGCAAGCGTTCCCTGAGCTGGTGGGTCAACAGCTACTATTATTGGGGACAAGAACCTGAAACCAGTTCATTATGTTCGATCTAATTTTGCTCTTAATAATAGTAGTTAAACTGAGTTAGCCGAAGGGGGTGGTGGAGAGGGCATGATAGTGCGCACTTCAACTTCAAACCCAATCAGGACTTTTGCCCTCGGATGCCAAGAGATTCATGACCTGGGTAGCCCACGTTAATGCTGGCATTTGACTAATCACCAAATTGTTTTTGACATTTATAAAGATTTGCATTGAAAAAAATGAGATCCCACATATCTTAATTTCCCTGAAAATAAACGTGCGGATGGATTCAAACTTTGCACCAGAGAGTGCACCCCTTAAAATTTGTACATGAGGAAGTAAATTCTATATGCTTGCATTTCTATTTTTAGGAGAATGATGGTGTGATGTGTATACTAATGCAAAGTAATGTGTGTTAGTGCATTTTAGGCACAACCAGCACATCAACATCACTTTGGCTTGGTACTTTTGTATATTTCTCAAATTTGGTTTTAATGATGATGGCTTTCATTCGGGTTTGCTCTAATTATCCGCATTGTCCCTTAAATAGAGGGTTGGGGTTTCTCATCCAAGAGACGGCAGCAAATTTGTTCAATCAGTTTTAAATCTATTGTATGAATTTCAATTCAGCCCTAATTTTTTTAATTTTTCCAATTTAGTCCGAAACCCTTCGCAAAAGTCCAATATTGTTCTTCCATTCAATTTTTGCATAAAATTGCCGACGTTGTAGGGTACTGCATAAGAAGATGGGCAATGGCTAGACCCATCATGATTTGGATTATATACATCAATCAATGTATCTTACATGTATTAGAAAGCTCACGCATCTCTATAATATCCCTCTCTTTAATCAGAATATGCTCGTTCAAAAGTGGTTTGAACGTGGAAAGATTTTTAGTACTTTTAGAGCGATCCCACAAGCGCGACCCCTCCAAAAAGGCTGTGCGTTGGGGTGACGTGGAGCTGAAAATGGCCAAGACAGAGAGGGCTCACGACAGGTGTAGTTGGTGTACGCATGCATGGACGTACACATTGCGATCAATTGTACTGATCTACGTACCCTTCGCCCTAAACTCAACATGTGGCTTTATCAGCTTGGCATCTGGACCTGTTGGCCTCTTTAAGGGACATGAAGATCTCTAGATTTGACGACACAAGGATTTGGGTGCTCTGCCAGATAGATATGTTTGGGTATTCTTCGCTCAATTATTGCATGTAAAGTGTTGCGAGATGCATGCGGTGGTGGGTTTGAGCGGACGTGAAATGTCGTGATTCGAGAATCCCAAAAAATCTCTCTTTAATTGGGGGACATCGAGATTCTATACCTCGATATTTACGGATACGTATTTATCCTTATTCCGTTTTTAATTTTCTTGAGTTCACTTGGAAAATGCTCCTTGATGACAACGAAGATTCTTTTATCACGACATTTTGATAATTCTTGTGATGATAGAGAAATGCCTCTCTCGCGTGCAAAAGGGTTTTTTTCTTTGTACTTTTTTTAAGGAATTAGTGAAATATCACGCTAAAGGTGCTGTTGACTCGCGCATTGTCATAACATCGTGATATATAATCAATCGTACCCCCGATCCTGTGAACTTAGTTGGTGGATTTGTAGGTATGTCCTGTATCACGATGTGTAGGTGACCTAATTTTCAACATTTTGAGTGCACATGCTAAATACGAGTTTCGTCTCAATTTTCTCATGCCTACGCTCTAGGAGCGAGGACGGGCATACACGCAAGGGCTACGTAACTAACGTGCTATATCCCACGTGATTTCCAAAGTGAAAGCATGCACTCATACTTGTGAAGAGAGAGAAGGTTTCGATTCAATTCGATCCGGCTCCAAATATCGAAATAACTCAACAAAAAGGAACAAAGACTTCTAAAGTTCCACGTCTCACTAAACGCCTTACATACATTTCCCCGAATATCCTCCTTGAATCTCATTCCTAAAGCAAGCTTTCACATCAAATTACTTGCACAAGCAATTACATGATATTCTGTCTTTCGACATAAAAGTGTCAAAAAAGTCCTAAATCTTTTGTATTTATGCCAATTTAGTCTTAAATCTTTTTTTTGTGTCAATTTAGTCCTAAACCTTTTGCATTGGGGTCAATTTAGTCATAAATCTTTTTTTGTGCCAATTCAATTCTAAACATTTTGTATTGGTGCCAATTCAGTCTTAAACCTTTTTGTCTTTGTGTCAATTCAGTCATTCCAATTAATTTTGGTTGGATTTTACTGACGTGGACATCGGCCGGCCGGCAAGCAATCACCGGTGTTGACGTGAATAACTTTTAATAATATTTTATTTTTATTTTTTCCCCCCTCCCTCTTCCTCCAGCCGATCGCCGGACCGACAACCGGCCAGAGGCCCGTGAGGATTGCCAGCCACTAGCGAGGCTCGCCCTCGCCGGCGACAGCGAAGGCGAGCCTCGCCATGGCTGGGACCTAGCTGCTGGCGGTTGGGCGAGGCTCGTCTTTGTCGTCGCCGGTGAGGGCGAGCCTCGCCAATGGCCGGCGAGGTCGCGCTAGTGGCCGGTCGCTGGTCCGACGACCGGCTAGAGGAAGGAGGGAGGAAAAAAAAAGAAATAAAATAAATAAAAAAATTCAAAAATATTAAAATATTATTAAAAATTGTTCACGTTAGCGCCGGTGACTGGTCGGCATCCACGTCAGCAAAATCTGATCAAAATTGACCCGAAGAACTGAATTGGCATAAAGACAAAAATATTTAGGACTGAATTGACACCAAAAAAAAGATTTATGACTTAATTGATATCAATGCAAAAGGTTTAGGATTGAACTGACACAAAAAAAATTTAGGACTAAATTGATATTAATACAAAAGATTTAGTACTTTTTTTTATACTTTTCCCCTTTTTGACTCATGCATGCACTTTCTCACCACCCACTTTCCCAAGCAACACTCCAAACGAAGCTATATATAATTATGTTCACCCAAGCTGTAAAGTGATCATCGTTATCTTGCAAAAATTACTTTAGCTTCGTTTAGCGACAGCTCTTTTCTTTAATGATATCGAGACGTCTCTCCATTGGAGACCAAAGCCCCTGTCGTTGTCTCGCAACTTTGCCCACTTTGATCACGATCTCTGGTGCATGCAAACTTTTATTAATTGGAAACAGATCATCTCGTAAAACGACGTTAAAGCCGACACTTGCGGAGGTTTTTGGTTTTGATCCGTCGTCCGCTGGTTCCGTAAAACACCGTACAAATTCGGCAGGACTGTACGAAAGCCCTAAAACTGGAGACGAGTGCTTGGAATCCTCTCGTTTTGGCAGCTTTAACATGTAATGAAAAAGGATCGAAAAATGCGTTTACGTTGGCTTGATCTGCGCGTGATGTCGAAATTACACCAAAGCATGATTAAAAAAGAAGGAAAAAGATCATGGGTTTCTGGTAGGGATTGTCTTGTTCCCGGAGCCAATGGAAGGAAAACACGATTGTTCTGTGATTGTGAAAGGTTTGATCAAGTAGATCGGTTGATAAATTTTGACCTGTGTAGTAGTGTGAAAGCTGATCAACAACACGTGCATCTGTCCAACTTTGACCATCAGTTGTGCAATGATTTTTACTTTCTGATGCACGAAGTCATCTTATGGGGCAGTTGGTGTAAGAGGAGAGAAGTTGGCACGTTTGGTTAGGTTCGTGTAGGCCATGCACGAAGTCTGTCATGAATTGAATGCTTCCATTTTCGTGAAGTATAGAGAGCTTCTTGACGAATCTGGAAGAGGGTCATCTGGTTGAGAGTTGAAACCCTTCCTACTCCCACCCGCAATGAACTTGATAAAGACTAACTGGAATTAGGAAGGTGGTCCAGGGTCAGGATAGTTTTATCCTGAACTGACAATCTGACGGACACGCCCACCTCTCTGTCATCTTATAAATGGCCCTTAAACCGACGAAGAAAGCATGTCGAAAGCCTCAGATCATGTGGATAGTAATGGTGTTTTGGAATTTGAATGCTTTTTATCGTTTGTTCTTCTGCAGCCAGACTTTGATGTCATTTGTTTAACCATGCTGCGATTGCTGCAATAACCCTTTTTGGCTGATAGAGGGTTGAATATCAATGCTTCTTGCCTTACGAGTGCTCATGATGTTTAAAAGTTGGATCATCAGTTTAGAACTTGCTCGTTTACAGAAAAAGTTTTGGACCGACTTGGGCTATGCCTTTCCACATCAGAAACTCATTCTGACTATCACTCGCTGAATGGCTGAAAATGAACTGTCTCTGTCCGCTTGCCCAAAGCTTATGTGGAAGGATTTTGCCCTTCGCTGTCTGGTTACTTCGGCTGCCGACACGATGGCAACTGTCTTTGATCATAAAGCCAAAATTTCATCACTTGAAAGACAAGTTGTGTCTTGCGAGAGCTGCTGAATACCGTGCTGTTTCTACAGAAAAGAAACTCCACTCTACCAGAGAAATCGTCTCGGTTCAACGGACTACACCCCGGCCAAGAGATCTCGTGGTGTGGATAGTTGCGGGACGGGGGCATGTGTTGTTTCGATCGAACAGTGGCTCGAGGTTGTAGCGGCTGGAAAGGCAGGCCAATGTCCGCCGCATGGCTCATGTTTTTGTGTGCCGAGGACATAAAATGGCACGATGTCGACCTGGTGAGGTTGTCAAACTCTTAACTCTTGTCTTATGATACGAGGGAGAGGTGGGGGAGTCACATCCAGCTGTGCGTCGAAGTCATCATTATTTTAGGAATAAGTGCATTTAAAATCCTAAAATTTATCGCGAAAATATAATTGAGCCCTAAAACTTTCAAAAAGTGCAATCAAAATCTTAAAACTTATCGTAAAAGTTCAATTGAATCCTAAAATTTTAAAACTTGTTAAGTTGGTGCGACAAATCCTAAGAAAAATAGTTGGGTGAAGTTAATGGAAGGGTTTGATTGCACTTTTTGGAAGTTTCATAAATCAATTGTACTTTTTTGTGAAAAGTTTTAGGATTTTCGATATACTTTTTCTTTTATTTCAAAGGTCGATCAACATGAATTTAGCTATTTAATTGGCTCGTTTGGTAATATGTTCAAAGTCTTCCTATTGTGAGGAAGAATAATGGAAATATTCTTTAAAAAATGCGTGTTCTGTACCCACATTTTTCTTTCCCTCGACCTCCCAAACGTGGCGTGAGTTTCGTTCTAAAGTAGCCTTGTTCACACACGTTCGACATAATAGTCGACTAGTCACGTTTCTTTTATATGTAGGACATGTGATTAAGCATGCTTTTTCAGAAGAAAAAGAAGATTAAGGTTCCCCTAAAAATATGACATTACTTTTCATTTTTTAACTAATGGGATTGTATGACTAATCATAGAGAATAATAGGGTTTTATGTTCTTTTCACCTCACGTGTCGGCCCGAGTTAATGAAAATTCTCGTTCCATCATGTGGTTCAATTTCCACATTTAAATCACGGATTATAGAAATGTCGTTTAAAGAAAAAAAAACGCAATTGGACAACCACTTCAGGTTTCACGAGTTAAAAGTAGGGAGGGAAAAACCGAGAAAATTACCAAAAAAGTCCTAAACCTTTTGCAATTGTGCAAATTCAGTCCTAAACCTTTTTTTGGGTCAATTCAGTCTTAAACCTTTTGCAAATCAGCCAATTCAGTCCATTTGGCCGGGCAGCGCTGAAGTGGCCACCAACCGGCTGACGTGGCAATATTTTAAAATTTTTTTAAATATTTTCGAATTTTTTTTCCTTCTCCCCCTGGCCTGTCCGGCCAAGGGGGAGGCTCGCCGGCGAGGGCCCAGCTCCGGTGAGGCGGAGCTCGCCATGGCTGGGCGAGGGCAGAGCTCGCCCAGCCATGGCGAGCTGGGCCCTCGCCGCCGCTGGGCGAGCCTCGCCCAGCTCCAGCGAGGCGGAGCTCGCCATGGCTAGGCGAGCTCCACCCTCGCCCAAATCTGGCGAGGTGGAGCTCGCCCTACCATGGCGAGCTCCCCCAACTCCGGCAAGGCGGAGCTCGCCAGCGCCTCGCCAGATCTGGGCGAGGGCGGAGCTCGCCCAGATCCGGTGAGGCAGAGCTCGCCATGGCTGGAGGAGCTTCGTCCTCGCCCAAATCTGGCGAGGCAGGGGTCACCTAGCTTCGGTGAGGGCTCAATTCGCCTCGCCGGAGCTAGGCCCTCGCCGGCGAGCCTCCCCCCTAGCCGGACAAGCCAGGAGGGAAAAGGAAAAAGAAAAGGAAAAAAATTCGAAAATATTAAAATATTGCCACGTGGATGTGGGCCGGTGCCATGTCAGCCGGCCAGTGGCCACGATAACGCCGGCCAGCCAAACGGATTGAATTGGATGATTTGCAAAAGGTTTAGGACTGAATTGGCAAAAAAAAAAGATTTAGGACTGAATTAGAACAATTACAAAAGGTTTATGACTTTTTTGGTAATTTTCCCGAAAAAACCACATAAAAACTCCAAATTAGGGGCGTGCAAAACAAATCGCCAAATTAGGAATCGCCTGGACCAGACCGAACCGGTCGGTTGGATCCGATTTCCGAGAGTCTCAATCTAGTTCCCAATTCTTAAAAATGGAACTGGTTGACCGACTACATATATTTTTTATTTCTTTAAAAAAATTAGTAAAATGTGAACTAAACCTTAAGTAAACTTTATTGACATAGATTAAGATTGAACTTCATTGACAAATATTAGTAAAATGTGAACTAAATCCTTAGTGAACCGTTCCATTAGATCGGATCGGGACAGTCGATCCCCGATTTTACAATTTTGGGAACTGGTCTGATTCTTGGTTCCACCTTGGAACTAGACCGAACTGATCACCCATGCTCCAAACTATGCTCACTGGGGCACTTTACCCTAATATTTTATTTTGGTGATATCACAAACCTCAAACTATGCCCGCTGTGACATAGTCATCCTAAACTTTTTCTCGTGATATAAAAAATCTCAAACTTATACCTATGCGACATATTTACTTTAGCTAAAATAATATCATTTTTATTTCACTTAAGCTACGCGAGCGTCATGTCAACAATGATCAACGTAGACAGATGTTTAACGATCTTCATTGATAGAATTTTAATGGAAGATGCATGTATCACATGAGTATAAATTTAAGATGAATGTAGGATATATGTGTCGAGAAGAGCATAATTTGAAGTTTTTAATAGCTTTTGCCGTCCGTACAAGTTGGCTTCTGGAGAATAGCTGAGGCTTATTAAATGGAGCTGTTCGTGGGTCGGGGGTCCTCTCCTTGAGCCCGCAACTTTCTCGTCCACATGCGCCGACGACACGTCGTTTTAATTGCATGTGGGGATGGCATCATCCCCGCTCTCTCTACAACCCCACGTGTGTTGTTCATCGTGTGTTTGGTGCATGTGTAGGGCCTTCTGGTGGATCTGTCCCTAGAGAGAGAGGGGGAGAGGACCCGAGGGGAGGAGCGGACGATCCCGGCGAGTTCCGAGCGTTGGGCCGGTCGGGACGAGCTCAGGCTGATCAGAGTCTCGTCTCCGGTTTGGCGGTGCGCATAATGAGGAGCATATTAAGAAGTGGCAAACAATCCGCCGTCTGAGGTGAGACGGTGCACGTGGTACGGCCTTTTAAGGGTTTTCAAAACACAAACCCTGTTTCCTAGAATCGTTCCGGTACAAGTCATCCATGACATCGCTTACGAAACTCGCGAAAATCACCATCTATTGACTTAGGATTCCGCCCCGGTTGTTGCCCGATTATGTACTAAGGGCTTTTGGCATCACCATTTTTCTTGAATACCCAATACAAAAAGATGTAGTAAGATACCTTCTATACCAAAAGTTCTGTAAACAATCGGAAGAAACCAATGATATCGATTTGAATAATATCACCTCAATTAACAATTGGCATAATTTGACAAAACCGAGAGCCATTCCACATTGCGCACTGCACAATGTGCAGCGCGTGATTATAGACAATTATAGATTAAATTGAACTTGTACGACTGAGTAAATCTTTATAACGAAGGAAGCATTGAACATGCATTAATCTTGCAAATCTCTAGGGCCTTTGAAGTCCAAGATCGAGGTTTGAACGAGAAGCCCCTCATCAGTTCCCGTCATCCCCACCATCACCCGATGACTTTTCCTGAGATTTTTCTGGAGGCACGGTGACGACGGCTTGTACAAGGCGAGATCACGTAGGGATCACGTTTTCTCATGCTGCATCCTATTCCAATCCATCAGATGTTGAGAATATCAGGGCGATGTAGGAGAATGACGTTAGAGTACAGAAAAATGTGTGTTTGACAGAGTACAATGCTGCTGATATATGTGGTGTAGCTCATGATTCTTCCTTGAAATTGATGTAATGTTGAACCCGGCGATCCAGGGGGGATCGCGACCGCATCGATAGCTCCAGGTTCGAGCTGATTCGGCCGTGTTCCGGGATCGTCAAACTGATCAGATTTATTGTTTTCTTGTAGAATCGTATGTGCTTGACTAGAGAAAGAGGGCACCTGATGCGGCGTCATTTGAGTTTCTTTTTCCTCCTTTTGGTTGGACTTAGCTTTCCTTGATGATCTTCATGGGCCATGTTCCTCGTGAGCATCCATTGGAGTACTGGACTATGGTTTGAATTAGGATTTTGCTTCGACGACAAGTTATTGGGTTCGGGCGAGCTAAATATGAACAAATGGACGGGTGAATCTTGACATCTCTTGTCGAATCGATCTGATTGAATGATTCAGGTGTATTGATCTTGAATGGACTGAGCGCACGAAAGAATCTTTCCTTTCAACCTCGAAGAGGGCTATCAAGACCGGTCTCGATAGAGCGAGACCGTCCATCCGCAAAGCCCTTATGGGCCGGGATCGACTCGAGATTTCCGACCCATGAGTTCGAAGACCTCGCATAGAAATTATACCCCAATGTATCCTAACAGGGCCATGAGCACACTAATGAAACAGGGCCATGTAGCTTGGATTTCGGAAAGTCACTTGCAGCAGGAACTTTCACCAAATGATCAAACCCCACCAATTTCTTTCATTGAAAAAGCCCCGAATACAATGCCCGCTGCGCTATTGGTTTCATGATATATGGATGCTTCCTACTTGTACAATGTTCAGTATGCAGTTTAAATCATGATCAATGCGCCTCCGGCTATGTCACCTTTCTCATCCATGTAAAATCAATGGCCTACGTATTAGACAAGACTTAGCTCGTCCTTGGTATAAAGAGCGTTCGCTTGGACTTGAGAATCGACAGCGGTGGCTATCTTCTTTCGCAGAGCCACCAGCTCTTCGCCAGCATCGCATATGTATGCTGAAGCCTGCCTCCCGGATAAGGTCGCGCCTTCCATGCTATCGATGTAATCCTGCACAAGCAAATTCTTAAGCCACATTTTCTCGATTTTATGTAACAGAATCAGCCATTAAGCTCACATCAAGCTAAGAAAAAGTCAAATCACCTGCTTTGTGTATGAGCCGGCGAGGAAAAAGTTTTTGATGGGTGTCTTCTGATCAGGTCTGAATGGATCTTTACCAGGACCTTCTCGGTAGAGAGATTGTCCGATTTTAACAACAGATGACCAAGTCACTTCTAAGCCTTGAGATGACGGAAACAATGTGAGGACCTGATACAAAAGGAGGCCATAAACTTATCAGATGAAAACATGCCAAGCGTTTATGGCATGGCAATAAGAGAAGTTTGCAAAAGTTCCGAACCAAAAATAGCGCCTTAGAGGAATTAAATAAGCCATGCTTAAACATCAACAACAATTCATGGCAATTCCAGGTTAATAGAACAAAGCCTACTTGTTCCCTGTTAAAAGGTACAGGGCTGTCATTCAAAGAAAGATTGGGCTTCTAAAAGACGAACCTGCTTAGAGACTCTTTTGATGATCTCATCATTCGGCAAAGGCATATACGGATCACCCGGTGTCAGAACACATCTGGAATAAAACAGATTTAAATCAGTCATGGCACATCCACCCAGGAGACTAAATATTTGTTTGCAATCAAATATAAACGACATTCTATGTTTCATGAGCATGCAAAAGACCTATATATTAAGTTTAACTGACATATTAGTTTGGTCTAAGAAATATTTAAGATTATGAGAACAAATAACCCAAGAGGAACCTTTAGCATATTAAATAAAGTGCTGATAAAGAAATTCATTTTCCCATAAAAAGTTTTCTTTCTCTACTTCAGATTTTGTAAGCTCTCTCTGAGAGAGAGAGAGAGAGAGAGAGAGAGAGAGAGAGAGAGAGAGATCACCCATCCTGAACTAATGAAAATATGCACATAGTCCTAACAAAATAAAGGCACTTCTTTACGACCATAAAAGTACTTGGATATTGTAAACCTAACAAGATCCATTTTCAGAACAGCAGGTCTCAAAGAAAACGAGTTTTGTATACATTTGTCAATAAAAAATGAAAATTTTCTTACTGGAGCAAGGAACCTTGTCCCTCAATGTAGTAATCTTCTGGAGAAGCGAGCGCTAGGTCTGCAAAACAAGAGAAATCCGCATCTGGAGTGTAGAGAAGGTTGTCTAACCCGGCAGCTTTCCTCAATAGCCTATCAACTCTCAGTTAAGCATGTCGGTAATATGCTCTTATAAAGTATAAGATAGTGGAAATTTGGGTTTTTGCAGCCAGCTCTAGTAAGAGACCGCATTATTTTTGCAAAACTCACATTCACAGTTACACAGAAGATTACCTTGACCTCTCTAGATCCTGCAACTCCGTTACCCAGCCGTTGTACCGAAGCTGCACTGTGACAACAGGCACGCCAACTAGCTGATAAATATTATCGAAGAATTCCCATTCCCTCCATTGTGTTGGAAGAAGTCTCTTGATGCCAGGCACATCACACGCTACCATTCGGGCGGAGGAATCAAATGATATATGGTTCATAAATCTAAAGGGAAAAGGTAATATATAGAGAGTAGATCTAATTACAGACCTGCTACATAAGCATCAGCTTTCACAACTTTTTTATTGGTAGCCTGAGAAACAAATTTCCACAAGACTTATATTAGCCTGAGAAAAATAAGAGATGCACACCCCCGAAAACCATATGCAGTTTGTGATAACGCCATCAATGTTTGTTAGCAGTGGCAGGTCATTCATATTGTAGCAAGAGATGGATACTATCACACTAAATGCTTAAATGAAATAAACCGACTTAATAACATTTCGCTTGACCAATTTGAAGGATACTTGAAAATTATCAGCAGTGAAAAATATCGATCTATAACTCATGCATAGTCAAAGAGAATTGTCTGAAAGCTTATTGGTCAAGGAGTTGTCATCTTATTAAATTGAACAATTTTAGGAAGACCTTTCATTGGCTTAATTCAGGTCTATTTGATGATGGCTTGGTACACTTCTTTCCTTTCTTTGGAGTATTTCTTCGCAAGGAAACATACGCATGTATTGCAAAAATTGGTAAGACATATCAAGCAGACTTCTCTTGGTCTGACTTGAAGTAAGATAATGTCGGGAAAAAAAAGCTTCACAAATCATGTAGTTGACAAACTAGTCATAGAAAATGTCTCTAAATGCATGAACTAGTACCATAGGCATTCCAACTTAAGGGAAGGAGGTGAACACATTACTTTAGACATAGCAAGTCCTGCAATGTATGTCTCTCCATCAGCCGATTTATCATAGAGTATCTCTCTGCATCCCCACCTAAGATGGAACCTGTTCTAGCAGAGAGAGATTCTAGATTAAGGGAAAAAATATTGCCAATTACTTGCTTTCAAAGGATCTTTTGAAAAGATGCATATACCTGCCTCCTCTGTCTGTAATGTACTTCCTAATTGGACTGCTCAAGTAAACGTCTGGAGAGCCCTTGAGCATGCGTAGTAGAGAAGCCTCCGTTTTGGTGGCAAACAATGCAAATATTGTGAGCATACAACGAGCGCTGATGTTGTCACAGTCGATAAATCCAAGGGCATAGGCAACAGGATCCCACATTCTCTGGATGCTCATCCGTGTGCCGCCCTTGGACATAAACCAATCAGAGAAGCTTACCTGCAAGAGGCACCAGAAATTATAGCGATTAAGCAACAACTGAAACATCATTGAGTAAAACTATCACGGAGAACAGGAAGAAATTTTATGAAGTTCCAAGGAAAGAAGAAACTCTGGAGATGTAACTAAAACAAAACGCATGAGAAATTCCTCTACAGAATTCTGGAACTCATGATTCACATTTGATGAAAATGACAAGATAATCCAAAAGGACAAACCACTAAGTTTATCATCTTACACTATCCAAATCACGTATGTCCTTCAGCGCTCCATCTGGATCAACTAGAGCCCTCACAACTGGACTCAGTGCAAGAGCAACGGCATTTCTGGCTTTATCATAAGTCTGCATGCAATTATTGAAGAAAGAGTGCTTATGTCATCTGTGAACTCGTGTCCCAGAAAAACCGTTTTGTTATGAATCAAAGCCCAATTTGGTGACCACAGCCGCAGGTAGTTGACGCATATCGTGCAAAGCAAAACTTGATTTTTAAACCGTTTGAGAGTAAAATTCGCTCAAAAGAAGATTTTTTTTTTTTGGTCAAAGCTTGAAAGAAGATTACAAGACACTCATTTTTTAGATTATTTCATCAATAAATTCAAATGCAAGTAAATCAGAGCATAATGGAAATCCGGGCAGTACTAGAAAGCATCACGAAG